>PVKV010003260.1:0-149708 GCA_004027835.1 Alouatta palliata
AAAAAAAAAAAAAAAAAAAAAAAAAAAAGAAGACTAAAGTAAACATCAGTAGGGATATGGACAAATCCTAACAGCATAAATTCAGATAGGACAAAAATCTGCATGACAATGCTTACAGGCAACAGAAAATGAAAAGTTATGATAGTTAATCAAATGAGTCATTTTATTTTCTGATCTTCTTTGGAGTTTAATAAATTTTCACAAAGGTTCTTGAAAAATTTCTCTGAATATCGAAACATCCTGTAGAACTCGCTATGCATTTATTTATCATATGCATTACTGTAAATATCATTAGAAGCTTCATACATCTGAAGGCAAAATTAAACTTAGAATGCTTTCACTACGATGTGATTTGATTATGCCATGATTTATTGGTGACAGAAAACCAGATAGCCTTGAACTTCTGAGATAAAGTCTTTAGGATAGACCTATTGGGGATCTATACAGCTTTCTCTTAAGTTACCAGGTTTTTTAAAAAAATTAGTTTCCTAATATGCTAAAGAAAAGATGTTATAAAGGCTGTGGGAATATGGAGAAAAGAGAGAAAACTGGGATTTATTCATTCTAAATTTGACGAGCAAACGTATATATTGAAAAATAATCTCTTAACATTCATAATGAATCTAACCATTTAATCATTTATTCATCTAACATTCACTAAAAATGAATGATGCAAACACTTTCGATTGAACTTAAACTGGGGAAATTCTGGGGTCTTCAGTTAAGATCCTAAATTAGGATTTGCATTTGTTTTTTTCAGAGCAGGACACCCTACTGACTTAGGACCACTCTATCCCTTTTTAAAGATTGTTGTATTACAAAGGATTCTTGGATTTGGCGCATTCACATCAGTCCTAGTCTTTCCATTTCCTTATTGTTCCTCATTCTTATTTCAGCACAGTATTTTAATTTTCCAGGGCTAGGAGATTTCCCTTTGCGTAATGGGTTGTACTTTCCCTAGGATCTAAGTATAACTTAGTATCGAGACTGAAATGTTAGCAGAAGGGTGCTCTAGTTCAAAATTCTAGAGCTGACAGTAGATTACGTATCTGTCCTATTTTTCACCAATTCATCCTTCACTGACAATTGTAGCCATGCAGGCAAGTTCCTCAATGCATGCATTTTTGATTATACTTCGTGAAACCCATGCTCTTCTATGTCTTTTATCTACATACTGAAATATCTCTCTGCATATCCCTTGGTCCACCCTACATGTTCTTTTCTTGAGATCACCTTCTCAATTACTACATTAACTTTACTTCTTTTATGGTTTTATTAGTTCGACCATGGTTTTTGCCACTCATTACCAAGTTACAACACTATGCTACTTTTTTTGTTTAAAGGTAGTTAGCAGCTTATCTTAAATCTAAACTATTCCTGTTCCATACTTGAAGGGGAAAGATAAGAGAAACCAGGCTCCTCTTTTAAATAGCAGAAGTCCATATCCTCTGCAGCAGCAGCAACCTGGTAGCAAGGAGTAGTTTCTTCCTTTCAAAATGAGCACAGGCATGATCAGGACCTTTATATATTTAACAATACATTTAAGCTTACATATTAGATTAGCTTTGAGAGGGATAAGTTTTGAGTGTTAAATTAAAAATATTGATCAGTCTAGTAGACCTTTGTATTCTTGAAGGACATACCTGAGAACACTGATAATAATCAATTTTCCAAATGTCACTATACTCAAGTATATCACACAGTAATAATAATATCAAGCAGAGATATCACCTTCCAGATAGTAGCCCTATTTTGTTTTTGATGACTAATTATTCCTTGTGATTTGTATTTACAGTGGTGTGGTCAATCCGAAGGCTTCCTTTTTCTTTGTAGAAGCCACAATGGTCTAATTCATAATGATAATTATTATTATTTTGCCTTTACTGCTCCAGCCTAGTCAAGAGGACAAATCATCAAAATTTGATGACATCAAATGATCAAAATAAACCAATATTTTTTGAATGACCTTCAATCTTAGATGATGAAACACAAATATGAAAGGAGCAGGGTTCATTCATTACAGAGGCAGCATCTAACGGAGAGCATTAAGTCCGTTCGCTACCGTCTACAGATACTTGGCTTGGTTCATAGTCTTGCCCTAAGTCCATTATTTTACTTTCTTCAAGCTTATGATTCATTTTTTATATTTTCAATACATCATATTTCCTTGGTTTTGTTTTTACCAATGAATAAATCCAAGTACACAGGTTGTTTATTAAATAAGAGTTTCAAATCCCCATTGAGACAAGTACACTGAGGAGTTAGCTAAGTCCATTTACTACCTAACTGTTCCTCCACCTGTTCTTTACAGAATAACTTAACAGTATGCCTCAAAAATTGAAAATTACCATCTGTAGTAGGTTTTTTTTAAAAAGTAAGCAAAAACGTAAATGGTAGTGGTCTACTGTATAGTCATCATATGCTCTATGTTAGCACAGACAACATGTCAACTGTGATTCTGAAAATACCTGACTTCTAATAGGAAGTTGGGAAAAATTTTGCCTAGAATATTTCTTCTTAAACAGGGAAAATCTCAGCACTGCGTCTGCCTCCATTACCTAGGAGAAATTATCTTATGTGTTGCTAGGTTAAGAAAATCCTGATGCAACCTCTAGAAGAGGCTTCTTCCTTTTTGGTAGGTCTCTCCAATTCTTCAATGGCAACAGAAAAAATAATACTCATTCCCATTTCTATTTTTTCCTTCCCTGTGAAGGAAACTCCATTATAGCAGCTCCTCTGGCCTTCTTTATCCCCTTTTCTCTCTCTTCTTCTTAGTCATTGGAGTTGCATATTTGATTGGTGAGCCTCAAAGCAAGATTTTGTCAATTACAGTTTAACCCACTCTCTTCCCCTTCATCTTCACAGTGGGCTGCTTATAGGAAGATACATACAGGTGTGCTCCTCCACACCAGAAATTTCACAGGGTAGGTTGCCATGTTGGGAGAGCCCGCAGTTGCCAAGCACTTCTTGGGCCTGGATGGGTAGATCTATCTAATGCTGGAGTTAAATGTTAGGAAGCTCATTTTTGCCACACGCACTGAAATGTTATCCCCAAATATTAACTGCATCATTAATAAAAGCAATGTCTGGTTTTCTATTTGTCTATTTTTTTTTTTTTTTTGACTGAGTGAACTTGACTTTGTTCCGAACTAGAGCAGTTAGAACGGAAGCCCCTGAAGAATAGATTAGTGGTATTTGGAACTTACCTTAGCAAAATTTTTCCAACAGGTGTTGATCTTACTGAGATAACCCAAAGAAGTTTAATTAGCGTTCTGGATTTCTGCATATACTCCTTTATACCTGCAGGATGATAACATAAATATCACATTTTAAAATCATGCTATGCAAATGAAAACAAATTTAAGGTTAGACATTCCTGCCAGTTACATTCCCTCAATATAATTTAGTAATTTAAAATCACAAAATGTTGGCCGGGAGCGGTGGCTCACACCTGTAATCCTAGCACATTGGGAGGCCAAGGTAGGTGGATCACAAGGTCAGGAGTTTGAGACCAGCCTGGCCAATATGGTGAAACCCCATCTCTACTAAAATTACAAAAATTAGCCAAGTGTGTTGGTGTGTGCCTGTAATCTCAGCTACTTGGGACGCTGAGGCAGGAGAATCATTTGAACCTGGGAGGTGGAGGTTGCAGTGAGCTGAGGTTGCAGTAAGCCGAGGTTGCACCACTGCATTCTAGCCTGGACAACAGAGCAAGACTCTGCCTCAAAAAAAAAAAATCACAGAATGTCTTTCATAGGTGTGTGTGTCATATGACTAACAAATCAAGACATTGGTAAACTGTAGCAAATATGTAATATGTATATGCATTATATATATATACAATATATAAATATGTACATATATATTTATTGGATTTAGTTTATCCAACTCTAGATTTATTAGTCTTTCATCTTTTTGTTAATGTTCACTGCATTTTATTATTGGAATGTGTCATATGAATTTCACTAGGGAAGATTTTTATCTATAAATAGTTTTTTGTACATAAATTTAAAAGACTTCCTGCTCTTATTTCTTCCTTCTGGCCATGAGCTCAAAACAATACAGATAATTATCAGTTTATTTCAACTCTAATAGCTGAAATTGACATTAAAAACTCAAAAATGTACACTGTAATTTACAGATTTCTCAGTTTGATGTAGCAACAAAGAATATAAGTAAATATAGACTTTGGATTGAGAATTAGAACTTGATTCAGTCCGTAACCCTACCATAATTAGCCAGACAATTTTGGGCAAGAATCCAAAACTTACTGAGTCTTAATTGCTCCACATGTAAAACAAAAAGCTTTGTACAAAATCGCCACTAAGGCCCCTCACATCTTTCAAATTCTGAGATAATTTTCCTTCTAAGGGTATGTTTTGATATGCATAGAATGATGAGGATTTTGTGGAAGCAAAACTCTCATGCTTAGATAAAGCTTGAATTTGTATAAACTTATGTATACCAATCATTAGCTTCTCTTTCTGCTGAACATGAGTTATTTATAGGTAAGTAATACTAAGGTGATTGTAATCAATGAATTTGAGATTCATGTATTATTTGAAAAAAAAATTAATTATCTACCTGATGGAGTTTAGTACAGTTTTATTTTTAACTCAGAAGATTAATAACCCATTGGAGCCTAATAAGCAGTAGGTCACTGTCCATCTTTCAGCTATCCTGATGTTAAGAAGTTGAAATTCTGAAGGGATTGGGGAAATCACCGACAATGTGTAAGATAGCTTACAGAATTTAGCATGATATCATGATTTTTTTCCCCTCACGTGTCTTCGAAAGAAAAAGGTATTTTTGGTTGAAATATTCATATTTAATTGGTGTTCATATGTTTTTGTCTTGCAAAAACAATACATTTCCTAAAACTGAAGGTTGAGTGATAGCTGGAATTACTACTTGCAAAGATAATTTTAAAACTGGCATATCAAATTTGTTTGCTACTATTATTAGAATAAAGGAAACTAATTTAAGCTTGCATTATACTTCTAATGCACTGGGCTAATCTCTCTACATTACTTTACAAACTAAGCTTCATAACTACTCTATAAAAATTTGGATTATAATTCTCATTTTACAGATTAATAAACAGAGGTAAAAATGTTTAAGCCAGTAAAACATCTTAGTTTAGCCCAGAAAAAGGTAAGTGGCAGAACTGGCAAGTCTATTTAATTTCCAAGCCTATGTTTTTTCTTACTATGAACTGTGCTATGTATCCTGGCACTACAAAGCTTGATGGTTACTTCTGGGCCAGTACATATTCAGATCTATTGTATCTTAGCCTCTGAAAGCATCAGTTAATATTTATCTCTTCATATCTGAAGGCTTTGTCTAATTTCTCAGGAACCTGATTTTTGCATTCCATTTCAATGATATGTTCAGGGGAACAAAATGATGCCTCCTCCATCTTTTAGCCTGAGTTTTCTGCTTGGTATTTAACAAGTTTCAAATAAATTTGTTTATACCACGAGTCTTAGCACAGAGAACTGAGCTAGGTGGGGCTGCCTGCAGGGACAAAGCATCAGATAAGTACTATGACAGGTGGTTGTGAAGAGAACAAGGCAAGGGTTTGTTGATTAGAACAAAGTGAATCATATTATACAGATGCGTTAAATGTGGGGCTGGAAGGGACTCACCAATCAATTAGCTAAATATTATACTTCACAGGTGAAGAGAATAAGATACAATATGCTCATGAACTAGAAAGCAGGTTTTAGGATTTCATTCATCTACCCAGCTTCTCAGTGGCAGCATTGAAACCTCAATTGTATGTTTATATTGCATGTTTTTAAAAATAAATTCACTTTTTCTTCTTTTTTTTTTTTTTTCTTTTTTGAGACAGAGTCTTGCTCTGTCACCCAGGCTGGAGTGCAGTGGCACGATGCCAGCTCACTGCAATCTCCGCCTCCTGGATTCAAGGGATTCTCCTGCCTCAACCTCTGGAGTAGCTGGAATTACAGGAACATGCCACCAGGCATGGTTAATTTTTGTATTTTTAGTAGAGACAGGGTTTCACCATGTTGGCCAGGCTGGTCTTGAACTCCTGACCTCAGGTGATCCACCTGCCTCACCTTCCCAAAGTGCTAGGATTACAGGTGTGAGCCACCACACCCGGCCAAGAAATTCCCTTCTCTAGGCTTCAATATGTCTATCACACTGTGCAGTTTAAGACTCAGGGAACTTAGGTTATAGAAGACCTTGGAGTCAGACCACCCTGAGGTCAGCAGCACCACTTCCTGGTTACAGAACTTTAGAAAAGTGGCTTAATCTTTCTATAGGTCACTATCCTAATTTATGAAACTGGATAATGAGAGGTCCATCCTGTCTATACTACTTTGGGATTAAATGAAGACATTTCTAGATAGTACTTTGCATCAGGTTCTGTCTCAGAGTTAGCATATACAAAGATGTCCAGGTATTGACAATACCTGGATGCTGATAGCATCCTCACCATCATTATAATTGATTTTATGTGGGACTAATATAATGGAATATCTTTTGTAAATTATATTTTCCCTTTAAATAAAGAAATACAAATCTCAATAAAAAGAGATTATGGCTGAAGTACTAGCAAAAGAGACTGAAGTCAGCATTGTCATGGTAACTTTATTTTACTCACCAATGAAATGGAAAAGACGCAAATCTCTATACATATTTGAAACTAAATATTCAATACACTAAAATAATAGACTTGGAAATGGCTCTTTTTGCTCAGAACAACCTAAAGTAATTACACTCAAAGGCAGAAATTCTCATAGCTTCTCATAGCTAAATCTTGTAACTAAAACAAATGATTTTACATGACAAAAAAGGAGAAAGTTCACTTTATTTCTTAATTATCATAAGTTAATGTGAAGAAATGTCCATTTGGACTCTGCTGTTAGAAGCTCAGTTATGCAATATTCATATAAAAATAGTTCCAAATCAATACAACATGTTTTAAATTTACATTAACATTTAAATTAATGAGAAGCTCAACGTGAATTATGGCACATTAGATGTTTAGGACGACGTCTCTTCTTGCCAACTTGGAACAGAGTCTGTTGACTCACCTTCATAGTTTCATAAACAGCTTCCAGACTTTACATATTTTCAGTGCCAGAGGATTTTCAGACTGATGAAGGGGCCATACTGACATCACCAGGGAATGATGTTGGCCCTATCCACTCAAGTTATGAAATGCAGCTAGTAAGTGAGTATACCTCTGAAGGGCAGCTTGCCACAGATTATTCTCACATCTGGGGTTGCTTTAGAATTAGAGCTTATTCCTTTTTTTCTCCTATGAATTTTATTCATCACATATTTCTAGAGTACCTATTCTGGACAGAACACTGTGCTAAAAACAACACAGATCCCCCTTCAAGAAACCCACAGTCTATTGAATGAGGTAGTAATTTATATAAACAATTACAGAATCATATGACATATTCTGTGATAAAACAATTTATGAATTGGGTGCTATCAGAGGTACCTAGATAAGACTGAGGAGAAGGACAACTTTCTGAAGAAATGAGCCTTCAAAGCCAAGTAGGCATTGGTTAATTAAGGAAGTATAGAAAATCTCACTAGTCAGAGGGAAGATCACATAAAAGAGCCAGACACCTCCTCTTCAATAAACAAGAAATTCACAATGATTAGTGTGAGAGGCAGCAAGTATGTGTGTGTAAGTTTATGTGTGTTTGTTTAGTGTGTAGGTACATGGGCTCACATAGAAGTGTGAATATAACAAATTAATATCCATGATTAGAAAGATGAATTAATGAGCTCTCTCATATGTCATGATAAGGAGTTTGGACATGATCCTTAAAATTATGCAGATGCATAAGTGCTGATGGATTTTAAGTAAGCTTGATTTAAAAAGTATCGCTCTGGCAATAACATAGAGAATAGATGAAAGGTGAGAGGTTTTTTTCCACAAAGGTCAAGAGTTTTTTGTCAGATGTCAAAAGAGGCCTCAGTAAATCCACGCTTGAATTCATATGACGTCAGATGCAAGACACGGTGGAGAATGTCAGAGAAACTTAGCAATTCCTAATCTCATGGCTTTCTTTTTGACTGCGAAATGAAATGGGCAATGAGAGGCTAGAATTAGCAGTGCTGTACGTGAGTTCTGCCACCCTCACTCATTTGTGAAAAACAATACATCGATCACCAGCTATGCACCAGGGACAGTATTGGATCCTGTGACAGAGTAATGAACAGGCTAGGCAAGGTCCTGGCTCTCAAGATAGAAATATTTTCTTGAAAGCATGAGAAAGAACAATTCTTGAGAAACATTTCTTGATCAGTGAGACAGAACAATTAAGTAAATAAAAGTATTTCTAGATTAGGGTAAAAATTATTGAGAAACAAACAAGGTGATGTGATGATAACAAGGATGGGGTCAGACAGGGTTGTTTAAGTGAAGAGTGTAAGCTTTGGATTGGGGATTCAAATCCCTGCTCTGTCATTTCTCTATTATGTTGTATTGGCAAGATCTTGTGCCTAACGTTCCTCTTCTGTAAACTGAAGCTAAATATTTCACTTCAAAGGCTTATTGTGAGGACTAAACGAGTTAATAAATACACAAAGATTAGCCCAGTGCTTAGCAAACAGAAATGTTCCAACTTAGTATAGTTGTAGTTGCTATTATTACTTTCATTATCACTCTTCTGTGAATAGATCGGCAATGGAAGGATTAGTTGAAAGGTGAAATTTGGGCTTAAACCTGAAGAATGAGAAAGAGACAGACATGTGAAAAGCCTTAGAAAAGATATTCATGCCAAACGAAGCCAACAACCGTCCAAAATTTCTGAAGTGTCTTAATGTTAAAATGTCTTCAACTTGTTAGAAACTACTTCAGTATTCTTACATAAGTTTCAGCTGCTTTTACCGCTCCAGGAAAGGAAGGATAACTTATCTAAATATAGAATCCGGGCCAGGCATGGTAGCTCATGCTGTAACCTCAGCACTTTGGTAGGCCAAAGCAGGGGGGTAGCTTAAGCCAGGAGTTCAAAATCAGCCTGGGCTATGTAGTGAAACCCTATCTCTAAAAAAAAAAAAAAAAAAAAAAAAATAGCCAAGTTTGGTGGCACATGCCAATAGTCCAAGTTACTTGGGAGGCTGAGTGGGGAGGGTTGTTAGAGCCAAGAAGACAGAGGCTGCAGGAAGCTTTGGTGGTGCCACTGCTCTGCAGCCTGGGCAACGGAGCAAGGCTCTGTCTCAAAAGAAAAACAAAGGAAACCATATTTGCTAAGATTATATAAGAAAAATCATGTTTGAGAGATAGCTAACACATATTTTTTCATTTTTAATTAACACCAGGCAGCTAACAATCATAGCTAATATCAGAAACTGTCATTTTCCAGCACACAAATTTGTCAATGATTGGCAGAAAACAAATGAACCTTTATTGGTGAAATTAATGGTGTTAACATATATGGAGTGACATACATACATTTGAGACACTACTGATATTTAGATTAAGACCATTTAAGAATCTATTGAAGCCAGAGGCATGTATCCTTAAGTTTGGGATGACACCCAAAGCTTGATTTGTAACTGGTTTTCTCTTTAGCTATGGGTGAGAAGAGCATTGATTGATCCAACTGTGAGGCTGGAATGCTGCCTGCTGAAAGGTGGCGTTTGGAAAACCTAAAAAAAACAAAAAAGGTGGAATGTTGTTGCTCTAGGAATAGGCTGTAACTTTTGCATGCTTGCTCACTATTGAAAGCATGTTTGTCTAATAAATTTTTGTGTTTACCAAAATTAAGTCAGTACAACCTAGTATAGAGGGCACAGCTAACCCTCACCCAGAGGGCTCAGGGTTCTTTGGTGATTATTATTTACCAAAAATAAGTCTACATGCCTGTGTGGTGTGCAAGGCCAAAGAAATTTAGATCAGTTTGCAGTACTTAAACGGTCCAAGGACAAATAAAAAACCACTGCTTCTGGAGTATGATAAGATAGACATTGCTAGAAATTGAAGTCAGAGAGCTAGACAGGAATCAAACAACGTAGGAACTTGCAGCTCCTGATAGCATTGTTGGATTTCATTCTCATTGCAATGGAATCTTCTAAGATGTAAGTGGAGAGAAGCATTGATCTGTTTTGAGTTTTTTTAAAGATGATAATAACCCATGTGTAGAAAATGGATTGTAAAGGTATGATTGAGTGCAGGAAGGGAAATTTAGGAGTGTTTCAGAAGTCTAGGAAAGAGTGATAAAGGTTTCAAACACAGCCATAGAAATGGACACAGAAATGTAGATTGGTTTTGAAACATATTTTAGAATAAATCTTAATAGGATTTGCTTGTGGATTAGAAGTGAAAAATGCCACAAGAAAAGATTCAAGTTTAGGACTGCTGTTAGGAAATCTTAATGCTGAATGTGGTTAGTTAAGGTGGTCTATGTTTGAGATTTGAGGTGCATTCTTATCGCTAACAGGAGCCTCTCGCAATGGCAAAGAAAGAAATGTAAGCCTCCTGCTGACTTCTCTGAGGAGTCATGCAGAAATCTGCCATTTCCAATGAAAGGGCCTTCAACAGAGGCCCTTTGGAATCATGTGAGATGCCTTGCTCACATAGAGAGGCCATTTGTTTTTTTTCATAAATAAATAGGAAGCTCTAAATGGGAAATTTCAGTATTTCATATTTATTTCAAATTCAATGAGCCTTACTGTTCGCTTGTAGAAAATGAAGGACCAAGAAAAAGGCCTCTTTTGTGATCTGCTGTCAGAAAGAAGTTGATACTCATCACACTTGATCTCACCCGAAAGACCAAGAAGCGCTATTCATCAAAAGCGACGGAGCTTCAAAATAATCTTGGATTTGAGTTCAGTGTAAGAATATGTTTTCATAGTCACTGATTTAGTCAGTTAGTCAGTCCATCTGCCAGTCTATCAGTCAGCCATTTCTCTTAATAAACATTTACTATGAATTAGCTATGCACTGGGCCAGGTGTTGGTGATGGGTCTTTTATAACATCTCTTCTGCCTGAACATTTTGTAGATTTTTAGTCTATTAAACACCAACACAAAATATCTCAAGGACAATTCATACAACTGATTTCACTACACTCTACATTGACTCTAGAACAATTGCAAAAATTAATAACAAAAACAATATAATACAGTAACAAAAACAATAATAAAAACAAAATACAATAACAAAAATCGACAAAGTTGATGACCTATAAAAACTTTACATCCTTTAGAAAAACATTTCACTTATGCTTTCAAATTCTAATTGTGAATTTGCTTGAGATTTTTTTAAAGAAAGGAATTAATCATTATGTACAAATAATATTATGATCTTTATACATGTTAAAAGATATGAAACACAGATAATGACAGGGTTTGTAGAAAGACACTACTGAAAGTGAAATACATTCATACATATTTTAAAATAATTTGTTTTACATAGTAAAAACTAAAATGAGAAGATTTACACCCAAACTTGATATTTTACTTTTCCATGGCCTGTGAACAGTAGGAAAGAGATAGTTCAATATTCTGTGCCACAGTATTTTTATCTAAAGTGGAGTTAAACCTATGTAGCCACTTTATTCTCATTTATTTTAACATGAGAATTATAAGGCTGGCATCTAGGAAGCCTTCTAGGCTCTCTCATTCTTATCTCAAAATAAAGAGACCACATCCTTACTATCATCTGAAGTAAAAAGAAACCAAGAGATGAATTGCCTAAAAGAATATATTCACATCATTATCAGTTCAATGGTACAGTATAATACTTCTACACGTTATGTTTTTTTTTTCCATATTTGCCTTTAGCTGTTGGGGACAGCTGAAGTTGTTGACAAGTTGCATGTATATTTCAATCCATGTAATATTTTTTCTGGTACTTCTCTAAGGCAGGCAAGAATAATCAACCATTGGAATAAGTCTTCCTGGATTAATATTTAATAATTGAGATATTATACATTTTCTGAGGATTTATGAGCAGGTTAAAAATTAGTAATCTCACAAGTACTTGGGTGGTATCACTTTGTAATTTTCCCTCAGGGAATAACTTTGATGATCATTTCTGTCATAACTTAAAAATTAAAGAGAAGTGACATCAGTTTAAATACAGAATATTTTATGGGTTATTTGCTTTCAAAGTGCTCAGAGACCAGTGGTTTCCATTTTGACAATTTGTAAATGTGAAAAAGGGAGCTGGATAATAGCAGTATGAGGAGTTGAATCCCCAAAAGTTTCTGCATTAAATATATGAATAGCTTCTTTTCAAAGACATATTAATATATTCTAATGTTTTTATGATGCTACCTTAGTAACTCAAAAAGAACAAACACTACAACAAATAAAAGTTTATCTGTCTGTGGGGAAAAACTGAGACCTCTGTGGTGAGCCAAAAAGTAAGCTTAGTGCAAATAGACCATGAATGAGTGACAAAATGCTACTCTTTATAAGTGGGGCTGGTTCCGTACTCCATACACTCTCATTATGTATTCTGCTAATAGCACAAGGAAGTGAAAATAACAGTTAGTTCTGTCAAGAGCTGGGTGTAACATTAAGATTTAATTAAACCTTGTTTTACTTGGGCAAGCTAGTCATGCAGTGATGTCACAGGAGAACAGAACCCAACACTCTGATGACTAGTAGCAAAAAGATGTGTAGCTGAAATGCCAGTGCACATAGCTAATGTAAACAAGTTGAGGGGAACAAGGAAAACAGTGCTGTAAACTGAAACGATGCCACATGAGTCATGCGGGAAGGATGTGGCGGTGTTGAGTCTGTAGAAAGCAAACAGACTTTGAGAGGACTGGGCAGGAATCAGAATTTCTGGTTTGTTCTGGTAAAGTGTGATTCAACCTCTTTTGTGGGTCTCACGGTATAGAACAGGAACCAAAGGTAGGGATGACAGGAAACAGGAAATTCAATTTCCGCTCAACATAAAAAAATTTTACCTGTCAAAACTATCCAAGAGTGGAATAGACTGTCATTGGAGGTAATAAGTTTATAATCATTTGAGGTATTTAGGTATTGACTGCATGGCCAGTTGGTAGTTTCTTTCTAACTAGGTATAGTGTCATTCTCAGAATCCAATGAGTCATACCATTTAGGTGTTAATTTAATGAAGAAGAGGTAGTCAAAGTATGAATCTATATAAATTGAAAAAACTTACATAGTAGAATTTGAGGTGGGGTGATGCTCGTTTTATCTGTTAACTTGACTGGGTTAAGTGATCCCCAGATAGATGGTAAAATGTTATTTCTGGGTGTGTCTGTGAAGGTGTTTCTTGGGAAAATTAGCATGAAAAAATTTGGCTATCTCGCTTATAAAAATATTACTTTAATTAACATATAATTGTACATATTTAGGAGGTACAGGGTGATATTTTGATGCATATATTGTATACAGTGTGTAATGTTCAAATAAGGGTAATCAGCATATCTACAACCTTGAACGTTGATTATTTCTTTATGTTTTGAACATTCAAAATCTTGCATTAGTCTGTTCTCACAATGCTATGAAGAAATACCCAAGACTGGGTACTTTGTAAAGAAAAGTGGTTTAATTGACTCACAGTTCTGCATGACTGGGGAGGCCTCAGGTGTTATTATGGTGGAAGGCACCTCTTCACAGGGTGGTAGGAGACAGAATGAGCCAAGCAAAGGGTAAAAGCCCCTTATAAAACCATCAGATCTTGTGAGAACTTACTGTCATGAGAACAACACGGAGGTAACCACCCCCATGATGTAATTACCTTCCACTGGGTAGAATTACCTTCCCTATGACATGTGGGGATTATGAGAACCAAAATTCCAGATGAGATTTGGGTGGTGACACAGCCAAACCGCATCACCTCTCTTTTAGCTATTTGAAAATGTAAAATAAATTCCTGTTAACTGTAGTTATCCTACAGTGTTATAGAGCACTACAACTTATTCCTCCTATCCTGTGATTTTGTATCCATTAACCAATTTCTCATTATCCTTCCCTTCAGGATATCCTTCCCAGACTCTAAGAACCACTATTTTACTCTATGCTGTTACAGAATAACTGTTTTAGCTTTCATATATGAGTGAGAACATGTGTTTCTTACTAAGTCTCACCCCAGTTAGAGTGACTATTATCAAAAAGACAAAAAAAAAAAATGCTAGTGAGGACATGGAGAAAAGGGAACTCTTATACACTGTTGGTGGGAATGTTAATTAGTATAGCCATTATGGAAAACAGTATGGAGGTTTCTTCAAAAGCTAAAAATAGAACTACCATATGGTCTAGCAATCTCACTATTTGGTATATATTCAAAGGAAAGAAAATCAGTATGTCAAAGATGTATCTGCATTCGCATGTTTCTTGCAACACTATTTACAATAGCCAAGATATAAAATCAACCTACATGTTCATCAACAGATGAATAAAGAAAATGTGGCATATATATACAATGAAATACTATTTATCTATAAACAAGAATGAAATACTGTCATTTACTAAAACATGGATGAGCTTGGAGGATATTACAGTGGGTAAAATAAGCAAGGCACAGAAAGTGATTAACATTTGAATTAGTAGACTGAGCAAAAAAATCTGCCACCACCCATGTGGGCAGGCACCATCCAATTGGTTGAATGCCCTAATAGAACCAAAAGGTGGAGGAAGGTTGAATTCTCTCTCTCTTCTTGAGCTGGGACATGCATCATCTCCTGCCCTCAGACATCACAACTTCATGGACCTTCAAACTCTGAGACTTAACACCAGTTGCCCCAAACCCTGTTATTCTTCAGACTAGGAATGAGTTATGCCACCAGCTTTTCAGGTTATCCAGCTTGCAAGCAGCATATGATGGGACTTCCTAGTTTCCATAATTACATAAGCCAATTCTCATATTAATAAATCCTATGTACATATTCATTAATATATATTCTATTGGTTCAGCTTCTATGGAGAACCCTAGTGAATACAGGTAAAATTAGCAGCATTGATCCAAGTGCCATAACATGTAAATTAACACTTGAGAAGCAATTTCTGTGATGAAGCTTTTTCTGTATTAGGTGACCTTGAAAAGTTGAATGCGTTTTAGCAGTATATTAGTTTCCTAGGGCTGCCATAACAAAGTGTCATAAATGAGGTGGCTTAAAACAGCAGCAATTTATTCTCTTACAGTTCCTGGAGGTCAGAACCCCAAACTAAAATATGGCCAGGCCACAATCTCTCAGAAGTCTCTATGGGAGAGTCTTTTCTTGTCTATTGTTGCTTTTAGTAACTCCAAGTGACCCTTGATTTGTGGCACCTGCAATTCAATTTCTGCCTCCATCTTTGCATGGCCTTCCTCCCTCTATGTTTGCCTTCTCTGCATGTCTAATTTTATTTATTATTATTATTATTATTATACTTTTAAGTTCTGGGAAACATGTGCGGAAGGTGCAGGTTTGTTACATAGGTATACACGTGCTATGGTGGTTTGCTGCACCCATCAACCTGTCACCTATATTAGGTATCTCTCCTAATGCTATCCCTCCCCTAGTCTCCTACCCCCTGACAGGCCCCAGTGTGTGATGTTTCTCCCCCACCCGTGTCCATGTGTTCTCGTTGTTCAACTCCCACTTATGAGATAAAAGGCGGTGTTTGCTTTCCTGTTCTTGTGTTAGTTTGTTGAGAACGATGGTTTTCAGCTTCATCCATGTCCCTGCAAAGGACATAAACTCACCCTTTTTTATGGCTGCATAGTATTCCATGGTGTATAAGTGCCACATTTTCTTTATCCAGTCTATCATTGATGGGCATTTGGGTTGGTTCCAAGTCTTTGTTACTGTGAACAGTGTCACAATAAACATATGTGTGTATGTATCTTTATAGTAGAATGATTTATAATCCTTTGGGTATATACCCAGTAATGGGATTACTAGGTCAAATGGTATTTCTGGTTCTAGATCCTTGAGGAATTGCCACAGTGTTTTTCACAATGGTTGAACTAATTTACACTGCCACCAACAGGGCTAATATCCAGAATCTACAAAGAAATTAAACAAATTTACAAGAAAAAAACCAATAATCCCATCAAAAAGTGGGCAAAGGATATGAACAGACACTTCTCAAAAGAAGACATTTATGCAGCCAACAAACATGAGAAAAAGTTCATCACCAGTCATTAGAGAAACGCAAATCAAAACCTCATTGAGATACCATCTCATGCTAGTTAGAATGGTGATCACTAAAAGGGCAGGAAACAGCAGATGCTGGAGAGAATGTGGAGATATAGGAACGCTTTTTGTTTTTTTTTAATGATACTAGTCATTGGAGCTAGGGCCCACCTAAATACTAATCTCATTTTAACTTGATTATGTCTACAAAGACTCTATTTTCAAATAAGGTCACATTTATAACTAACAGGGGTTAGGACTTTAACATATGTTTTTGGAAAACACAATTCAACTCACAACAAGCAACATTACATCTTTTTATCATCAACATTTATATAAACTAAGGTATCTAATTTTCATTTATAAAATGTCCTTCCTTTTCTGGGCTTTAATTCTCTGCTTCTTATTCTTTCCACTTTCCAACCTAATAAAACTAAAGCACATTTAACTCTCTGAACACATCATCTTCTTCTACATAATTGTTTATGGGTTGGAGCATTCTGCCTTGTCCATATCAATACATTCTAGTAGTTCTACAACTTTTAGCTACGTTTTATACATTTCTTATATCTGTTAGGCAAAGTAGAGTTTCTGTCATCCTCTGTTCTCATTATAGCATCTGCATATATGTTCACTAAGCCAATTGTCAAGCCATATGATTAACATTTGTTTCTCTCTCTCTCTGAAACTGTAAGTTATTTAAACGCAGGGACCATGTTTATCATACATAAATATTTATTGAATAAATTAATGAATTAATGGATTACTGAGTAAATAGTTGCACTTTTGACCCGTGTAAGTGTTTAAAAGAATCTGAATATGTGAGGTGTTTTGGATATTAAGACAAAAATAGTATAGAGAGTAAAGGCCACCAAAAAATCTCACTTTCAATTTTTTTTCATGACCTCCTCCTCTTGTTATAATCAAACAATATGTAAGGGAATCCTTACCCCTTAAGCTCAGTTTTATTAGTGGGTATGTGGAATTATTCTGATTAATCATCTTTACATATCCATTCATATTATTTAATTATATTAATTATATTTACACATATTTGTGAGATGCTACAATGTATAAAAGTTTTTTTTTAATATATATATATTTTATTGCATTTTAGGTTTCAGGGTACATGTGAAGAAGATTGTTGCATAGGTACACACAAGGCAGTGTGATTTGCTGCCTTCCTCCCCATCACCTATATCTGGCATTTCTCCCCAGTATGGAGAGAAAAGTTTTTAATGTATATATATTTTGTTTGTACATTTAAAAATAATATCAAGCATATTATTTATAAGCAAAAAATTTCAGTTGCTGAGTTATTTTAAAAGTTATATATACATGGGATTTTGTGACTCCACAGAGGAACAGTTTCCCGTGAGTATTGATAATGATCAGATGAGTGATTTAAATTCATTTCCAGTGGCCAGATTGCTGTCATCCCATGTTTTTGTTGCTGCTATTGTTCTGGGAAGAGAGAGTGAGAGGGAGTAAGGACAAAAGGAGGAAAGGAAGAGAAGAAAAGAAATAAAGTAAAAATCTTAGTTAGATACCCCCAATTATCTTAATGCTTTATTATGCTTCACTGTCTGCTGACTGGCTGGATGGCCTACATAAACAACAACAACAAAATCTTCTTAGTTGATGTAGTTCTGTAGTCGTTGGTGCTCAAGTTGGGAAAATCTAACCTGGTATTTTTCCTTGCTGTGTTTTAGTATGTACACAGAGGACGCCACTGGGGATTCTCTTACATTTTATATTTAAAGGCATCTATAATGCTTTCAAAGGTCTTAAGACTGTTACATGATTTCTAAATATTAAGTTTGTGGCTACTGGTAACATTTGCTTAGCAAGAACCCAGTTGAAACATTTTAGTAAAGCTTTTAATAATGGTTTCAGAAGATACCCACCAAAAAACAAACAAAAAGTAAGCCAATGGGTGTGATTATCCATGAGGCCAATAGACTAGAGTTTGAGAAAATAAGTTCTGAGAACATGATAAAATATTTTAAGAGCAGTCTACTTTACTATTTCACAGTGATATACCACCAAGTGTGAGGAGGGGAAGAAGTTTATTATATTTTATTTTGCTGTCTACATTCCATCTCATAGGGTGTGTGCACTCATAATTGTTTTGTGGTTACTTGCAATAATCAAGCAGTTATAAGCACATTAATGAACAAAGAATACTTCAGCAGAGTACTGAAGTCACTAGAGAAATCTATAATATATACATATGTACATACATTTGCATATACATACATAAATATGCAAGGCATCTAGCCAGTCAGCAGAGAGAGAGGTATGAAAGAAAGCAGTAACACAATTCAGGGTACCTATCTCAAATTTTTACTCTATTTCTTTTTTCTCTCTCTTTTATCTTTTTTTCTTCCCTCCCTCTGGAGTTCCCTAAAAACAGCAGCAGCAGCAACAAAAGCAGAAACAAAACCGAGGCGGGTGGATCACGAGGTCAAGAGATCGAGACCATCCTGGTCAACATGATGAAACCCTGTCTCTACTAAAAATACAAAAATTAGCTGGGCGTGGTGGCACGTCCCTGTAGTCCCAGCTACTCGGGAGACTGAGGCAGGAGAATTGCTTGAACCCAGGAGGCGGAGGTTGCGGTGAGCCGAGATCGCGCCATTGCACTCCAGCCTGGGTAACAAGAGTGAAACTCCGTCTCAAAAAAAAAAAAAAAAAAAAGAAACAAAACCGTATAGGATAACAGTGATCTGGCCGCTGAAAATCAATTGAAATTACTGATCTCATTCGTCTGATCATTATCAATACTCACTGGAAACTTTTCCTCAGTTAGTTAACCAGTATCTGCTTGAGTCACAAAATCCCATGTATTTGTAACTTTTAAAATAAGTACACAACTATAGATTTTCCACTCATAAATAATATGCTTGATATTACAGTATAAATGTACGAACAAAAATCCAAGACTTTTCTAAATTAAAACATTTTAAACATTATAGCATCTAATAGTTGCTCTTATTTCCTGTGTTACATTCTTTTAGGGGCAGAAACGATGACCCTGTACACAGAAGTCAGAATGGAACCTGTGTCTGTACTAGATTGTTTAATTTATACATATTTTTATTATATCAAGAAGGAGGTGGGTTTTGTAGATGATATTTAAAGACATATAAAAATATATTTCTGAATTAGCATTTAGGCTTAACGTTTCTCCTTCAGCCTGTAAATCCCACACATAATTCCTCTCTTAGTGAGATGTAAGTCAGAAGGTGAACTTTCTTATTAAAGGGTTTTCAAGCATCATTCCAAATGAAATAGTCAAAACAATAGAAAATAAAGAATTAAGATGTTTAATAAAAGTGGAATGGATTCTAACTGTATTTACTTTTCTAGAGCATGAAAAATGTATTACGTGATTAGGATGGAGAAGCAGAAAATCTTAGAAACATAGTTATGACAGTTGTTAGACATGCCAAATTCAAATGTTCATCCAGGTGAATCTCTTTTTCACCATCATTGTATGACACTCTCCTGCTTCTGATTATACACCTACAGCAAGGAAGAGTTCAATTTTTACAAGGGGGCCTGTCTTGATTTATCCACCTCTTTGAAATTTCCTATTCACATAATGACTCATTCAGTCCATGCCTAGAGTAGTACTGTGTAACGCAGCTAAGTACGTGAGTTCTGGATCTATTTCAAGTCTCTACTCCAACTTTTACTAGCTCTACGACTTCAGGAATGGTTTTCATTCTTTGCCCCATTCACTTCATCTGTAAAATGTAGACACTAATAGCCTCTGCCACATAGGGTCATTCTGAAGAGTGTTCCATATGAAGCATATAGACCAGTGCCTGATATATACTAAGCATTGTATGAGTATGAAGTCTTTATATTTATTTACATATTAAGCATTGTATGAGTATGAAGTCTTTATATTTATTTTTTTAGTTGAAGATACAGTTTTAAGTAGAGTATGATTTGCCAGACATTGTCCTCAATCATGGCAATATAATAGCAGTCAAAACAAAATCCTTGCCCTCATGAAATTTACCTTCTAACTTGAGTAACTATAACAGAACTTAAGTAGCTATTTGCCAAAGCTTTCTCCTCTTTTTTCTTGACAGCTGAACTACCTATCTCAGTTTTTTCTATGTTGATGTGTGTCCATAGGACTGAGCTGTGGCCAAAGGAGTGTGAAAGGAAGTGATGTGTACTATTTTCGGGCCTGGCTAATACATATTTCCCACATGCCATTTATTCTCCTCTCTTCCCTTGCCTGCTTGCTATATGAAGATGCCAGGACAAGCTTGAATGCCACAGGCTACAGAAGTCAGTCTGTATTCCTGAATGACTGCATGGGGCAGATTCCCAGCCTCACCTCCCTGCTGCCACCAACATTCAGAGTTCATACAACTAGGAAAACGATTGTCTATTGTATTATGCTGTTAAAATTTTAAGGTTTCTCTCTCACAGCATTTAGTATCACTTTAGTTAATATGGAGAGGGTAAGTAGACAAATACATCTACAGTATAATATCAGCTAATGCTAAGTGCGACGCAGAAGAGTGAATCAGGGAAAGGGAGTAGAGGAGAGTGGTCAGGGACATCCTCACCAATGAGGGGCACATCTGAAGTGAGACAAGCAAAATGAGCTAAAGAAACGGATGTACAGCTATTGAAAAATCACTCCAGACAAAAGGAGTCACAAGAGCAAAACCCCTGATGTGGGAGAGTGCTTGGAATTTTCACAGCTTCATGAGAAAATCAGCATGAGCTGGAACTGAGTAAAAAGTGTGTTCAGAGGGAATCAGAGGACAGACCAGTAAGGCTTTACAGATAAGGGTAAAGATTGCAGATTTTATTGGAAAATTTTCAGAAAGGAAATCATGCAACATAATTTACATTTTTAAATAATCACTCTAGCTCCTGTGCAGAGGGTGAGTTAGGAAATGATGGAAAGCTGACATATCATTTATGAAGCTATTACAGTCGCTTTGAAAACAACCCAATGGCAACTTCAGTCTTCTTATGTCAGTGTTTTTGCTCCCTAGAACCTTTGTCCATTTATCACAAAACAAGGTATCACAAAAAAACACACCATGAGGTGTATAATCTGCAAGCATCATTTTACGATAAATGAACAAAGGTTTTAAATAAGGGCAAAGGTTATAAATAAGTTTTAATCTGATATAATCTGTTTAATCCTCCCCCAGAAGCACTTGAGTTTGACACCATCATTCTTTTTAACGTTTACATTCAACTCAGGTGCATGTGTGTTGCATAGGTAAACTTGTGTCATAGGACTTTGTCATACAGATTATTTCATCACCCCAGAGGTAAACCTAGTACCCCCTGGTTATTTTTCCTGATACTCTTGCTCTTCCCACTCTTTACCCTCTGACAGGCCCCAGTGTGTGTTGATCCCTTCCATTTCCATGTGTTCTAATCATTTAGCTCCCACTTACAAGTGAGGACATGCAGATACCATCATTCTTAAATCCATTCATAATTACATGTGGTTCCCTAGATACGCTCTACAAATCTTACCTTTCTAAAGCTGGACATAATTCATCCAACTGTAGAAATCTCGTTCTAGATTTTTAACCTTAAACCCTATCACATCTATTTTTAATTTCTGCAATTGATACTTTCTAAAATGCTTTTAGAACTCCTTTTACATGGAACCAGTACAAATCTTGACTGCCTTTTTCATATGAAGTTGTGGCTGTTTGGAAACAGCTTGACTTGTATCATAGCAATGGAATTTATATCTCCAAAGAACACGTTCTAAAGGTACTAGATAAGTTCAATGTGGAAAAGGGTTTTGTAGTAAGACATGTTTTGGAGTCATTGTACTAAATAAAATTAGTCAGACCCAATTTCTGCAGGGCAGTTCAGAGAATTTAGCATGCTTTTATGCATATGATTCTCCATGAGTTAAAATAATATTTGGAGTATTAATCAAACTTTATTGACTACAGAAGTCTTTCCTCTTTTATGGAATATTTCAAGGGACTAAATAAAGTTCTGTTGAATATATGCTACTGATTTCCAGAAAACACAAGTTTTAAGTAAGTTTTAATCTGATATAATCTAAAAGCACCAATCTATATGACCAAAATGGTAATTCAGCATTGAAATGAATATGGGAACTATCTCTCATCTTGTACACTCACACTAATCTTGTTCCTCCAGAAAAACTTCTTTTGGTAATATTCTCATGATGAAACCATTGTGAAAGTAATTTTGTAAAAATGTAAATTACAGCAGGCAATTCATTAATTAATATTACCTAAACTTACTCCAAGGGTTCTGAATAAAATGCACATTAATCTCATCTACTCAGAGTTATCTTCATTAAAAATAAAACTTAGGGGAGTCTGGTAGGAAAAAGGCTTAGTACGGTTTCTGGTCACTAGACTATAAAAAGAGAAAGAGATTCCTGTTGTTAGAAATTTACAATATAGCAGAGATGCTTATCCCATCACATAGAAGCCTCCAGAAAGCCACAGATGAATGCTGTTTGCTTTGTGTCTGTGTTCCTCACTTTCTTATTCCTGTTTTAAGATGAGTAACCACTTAGAAAGAACCAGAGGGTGTTTTCACACCTTTTACTCCTCTTTATTAAGGTAGACTTTATAGCCCAAGTGTGACAGGTAGTGTTTTGGCACACTGGATTTCTCCCAGGAACATATTATCTAACTCTGCAGGAGATGGAGATTTCATATTGGCTCAGGATTAATAGATAACACTTTGCCATCAGCAAACTCTTTGTACCCAGAAAACACGGTTGTAGTCAGGTGTGCTCTATTTTCTTTGGACAGTCTATAGTAGTTGTCCCAAAATAAAGAGTATTTTGTTTTTCTACAGTATAATAAAAATAGCATGGGTTATAGAATTAAAAAAACCTCAGACTCCATATTTGTGAGTTAGTCAATGTGCTTAATGTATATAAGCCTGTTATTTAATTTCTCAAATGGGCAAAAAAATCAACCTACTTTACGAAGCTGTTATACGAATTGATGAGATTTAAAATTTGTACTATTCCAGAATGTAAATCTGGGAAAGCAGATATCTTGACTGCATTGTTCTCTTCAACTTAATGCCTTGAGCAGTACTTTGGAAAAAGTAGGCAGGCAATATAATTTTAATTTTCCTGATTGAACATACTTAGTATACTGAAGCCCTTTTTATCACAGGTCCCAATAAAAACAAAGTCACCAGTGATTAGACATGATGAAAATTTTTGTTTATCATAAAGTATAAAGTACTGCTTTTAGTATTGAACATGTTTTAGGTGAACAGCTGGGCAGCTGAAAAGACTTTATCAATCATAATAATATTAATTTCTTCTCTCCCTTATTATGTGAATTTTCTCCAAGGAGCAATAGTGAAGAGTAACTTCATGATTTAGGACAATTATAAAATTTAAAGATGATTTTAATATGTTGAGTAAAAAGGAAACTGACATTTACTTGGGAATTTGGCATATGTGGTTCCAAGAGAGTAAAAATCTAAAGATTGTGTGGGTGTATGGTTTTTATCATTCTTCCTTATGGTGTTCTGAAATGAATAGCTAGAAATTTTAATTGAGAAACAGTTTTATTAAAATTACCTCTATTTTCCATTGCTCTAGTATATTCTAATTTGCCTAAGTAACTGTTTTCTTTATCCCCCCTTCCCATCCTGTCCAAGCACATGGTTATTTCTACTTCATATCCTATTTTCCAGCATACAAAAACTAGGGCTAAAATAAAGCAAAACAAAACCCCATTATGCATATGAAATTCTGATTTCTCTTTTGTTCACATGGCCAGAAAAACATGAGAAGTTCACCAATGGGCCATGTACAGTTCAAATATTGGTTAGTACTTTTTTTTGCATTCCATTCCTATAGGAAATAGAAGAAAAAACAGAAAACTAACAGTGCTGAATTATAATGTAGTCACATAAGCACTTTTACCCACCTTGCTTGTCGAAAATTCCTTTTCTCTACATACACTGGGCGTGAGGAATGTATGTGTAGTGGGGACTGGGGATAGGGGATACATTTGGAATATAATATTAATATATATAAGTATAAAATGCAATAAATGTGATAAAAGAAATAGTAATCTTTATCAATGGCTGTGTGCAGGCACTCTGACAAGTGTGGTGCAAAATTATTTCATTTAATCCTCACAATTCCACAATACAGGAATTTTATAGCTATTTTACAAAACTCAAGAAATTGAAGATCAGAGAAATTATTTAACTTATGTAATATAATCATATTACTGAATAGCAGAGCTGAGGTTAAATATCAGATCTGTTTATTCTGGTTCCTGATCACCAAGGACAAAGAGATATGTCTTTTCTCTATACAGAAGAGCAAATAAAGAAAATAAATTTTAAATGATAGAAGGCCATGTGGTCACTCATCTACTATGGGTGAAGATTTGAAGGTCAACATTCTACCAGTAGCGTCAACCTCACAATCCATATATTTCTGTTAGATGTCACATTTTGTGGGTGTAGCACAAAATAAACTAAGGAAACCTTGGACTTGCCAAGAATCTATTGAAAGCTGTCGGCTGACATAACATCAAATTCTGTTGAAAGGAGCCTCACCAGTCAAAAACCCTAAAATGAAGTGATGTTTGATATTTTTCATTTTTTCCCACATAAAATACATGAACTTTGAAAAATTTTCAAATTATATTAATTTCTTCGTCTCATCTTCTTTCAGCGTTCAAAAGACCGAAGCAAAAATAGTCATCACAGCTCATACATCACTTTTCATACCTAAACTTGCCTTTGCCTGAGTGAATGGCAAAGTTGGGTTCAATTCTAGAAAGAAATATAAATCGATGTTCTTTGTGCTTAGACAATATGGGATGACATGTTAAATGTTTGATCCTTATTACAGGGATTTTTCTCTGGTTTTCTTTGTAAATCATCAGTCAGTTCTATGCTTTGTATGTTGACAGAGATTATGTTACTGGCACTTTTTCTCAAAAAAGCAAAATAAGACTTTTTAAAGAAAATACAGCAAAGTTTATCTGCAGCCAAGTCATACGCTTGTCAAATTCAAAAACATTATTATGAAAAATTAAACATCTTCAGATTTTCCCCCAAATATTAATGTATAAATTTAGAGCAATTTGATAATTCAGTTTAAACATTTAGAAAAGTAAAGGCTTATACAGCATAAATCAATGAGGAAAATATCTGCAATTCAGTAGAAAATAGGTAAAGAAGATGGAGAACCACTTAGTAGAAAAATAATAGCAAATGATTAAAATACATAAAAATTATACAACATAGTTATTTTAAAGAAAAATAATAATAATGAAACACTGGCTGGCATAATCAGTTTTGTAATTTTCTTTTTGATGTGATCAGTTTTGTACTTTGCTTTTACTTCAAAGGCACTTTTCAGAAAAAAAAAAAAAAAAAACGTGGTCACTCATCTACCATGGGTGAAGATTTATTTTTTTGGAAAAGCACCTTTTCAGAGCAATCACTTGCTTTAATTCTCTTTTCCCAGTTACTGTCTATTCTACTACCCCATATATATACTACATATTGCTAATCATACTATGTAATTTTCCTTTACATCTATCTATCTATCTATCTATCTATCTATCTATCTATCTATCTATCTACCTATCCATTCATCTACCCATCCATCCATCTTTTAGTCTAGTCATCTCTCCAGCTATTCATCTACTTTTCTTTATTGCCTATCTCTTGTCAAATTAAAAGTGGACTCTATAAGTAGAGCAATAATGTTTCTCTAACTTGCTACCATATTTTTTGCCTAATGTAATGCCTAAGACTTAATAAGAGCTCATAAAATGGTTACTGAGGGAATGAGTAAATGCTACACAATTTAATAAATTATATATTAAACTGACTCACTACCACTGGGAATTCATATTAGTGGAACTCAGCTTATATATACTTTGATATGTTTGCTAAGAATGCAACCTTACACACATAATGAAACAATATTTGGATAACAGAAATCTAGAATTAACCTAAGTCTATCAATAAGACACTGATTAAACAAATTACTTGATATCCATATGCTGAAGATGCTATTAAGCACTAAAACATATTTTGATTTAGTAGTATATGCGCAGGATTGTTTTATAGCTAAACTTTAGGGTCATGGGAGTTTTGTACACAGATTATTCAGCCACCCAGCTTATAAGCATAGTACCTGATATTCTATTTCATCTTCTCCTTTTTCCCAGCCTCCACCCTCCAATAGACCCTGGCGTCCATCGTTCCCCTCTTTGGTACATGTGTTCTCATTATTTAGCTCCCACTTATAAGTGAGAACATTTGCTACTCAAAACCAATATGTTTTCAATATGGAGTGATATATAAAGATCTCTAAATTCTAGACAAAGAAAGAAAACCTTATAAAAGATGAACAAATCCAGGATTTGCTTTTTGAAAAAAAATAAATATAGACAGATTGTTAGCTAGACAGATAAAGAACAAAAAGAGAGAAGATCCAAATAAACACAATTAGAAGTGACAAAAGGGACGTTACCTCTGATGCCACAGAAATACAAAAAGGTCTCGGAGACTACTATGAACACCTCTACGCATACAATCTAGAAAACTTAGAAGACTGCATGATGTGCATATGTACCTCACAACCTAAAGTACAATTAAAAGAAAACATAGAAGAAACTGATGAATGCCTAGACACATATAACCTCTGAAGACTGAACTTGAAAGAAGTTGAATCCCTAGCAGACCAATAAACCAACAGCAAGTTTCAAAATTAAATCAGCAATAAAAAGCCTGCAAACAAACAAACAAACAAAAAAAACCCAGGACCAGTTGCATTTATAGCCAAATTCTACCAGATGTATAAAGAAGAGCTGGTACTGTTTCTATTTATTTATTTATTTATTTATTATTTATTATTTTATTTTATTTTATTATTATTATTTTTTAATTATATATACTTTTTATTGCATTTTAGGTTTGGGGGTACATGTGAAGAACAGGCAAGATTGTTACATAGGTACACCCATGGCAGTGTGATTTGCTGCCTTCCTCCCCATCACCTATATCTGGTATTTCTCCCCATGCTATCCCTCCCCAACTCCCCACCCCCTGCTGTCCCTCCCCAAGCTGGTACTGTTTGTATTGAAACTATTCTAAAAAAAATTGAGGAGGTACTCCTCCATAACTCATTCTATGAGGCTAACATCATCTTGATACCAAAACCTGGCAGAGACACAACAACAAAAAAGAAAACTTTAAGCCAATATTTTTGATGAACATACATGCAAAAATTATCAACAAGATACTAGCAAACCAAACCCAGCAGCACATTAAAAAGTGAATCCACCACGATCAAGTAGGTTTTATCTCTGGCATGCAAGGTTGGTTCAACATATGCAAATCATATGCAAATGAATAAATGTGATTTATCATATAAACAGAACTAAAAAAAATCCCCCAAATGATTGTCTCAATGGATGCAGAAAACGCTTTCAGTAAAATTCAACATTCTTTTATGTTAAAAACACTCAAATTAGGCATTAAAAGAATATACTTCAAAATAATAAGAGCCATCTATGAAAACTCACAATTAACATCATGCAGAATGGGCAAAAAGTGAAAGTATTCCCCTCAAAAACTAGAACAAGTCAAGGATGCCTTCTCTTACCAATCCTGTTCAACACAGGAGAGAGAACATTTGCTAATGTTCTACAGAACATTGCTAAGGCCTGGCCCTAGCAATCCAGCAAAAGAAAGAAATAAAATGCACTCAAGTAGGAAGAGAGAAAGTCAAACTACCACTGTTTGCAGACAATATAATTCTATACCTATAAATCCCCGTAGTCTCTGCCCAAAAGTTTCTTGATCTAATGAATAACTTCAGCAACGTTTCATAATACAAAGTCAATGTAAAAAATCAGTAGTACTCCTGTACGCCAAGAACATCCAAGCTGAGAGCCAAATCAAGAATGCAATCCCATACACAAAGAGAATAAAATACCTAGGAGTACAGTTAACCAGGGAGATAAAAGATCTCTATGATGAGAATTACAAAACACTGCTCAAAGAAACTGCAGATGACACAAACAAATAGAAAAACCTTACATGATCATAGATATGAAGAGGAATCAATATTGTCAAACTGGCCACACTGCCCAAAGTAATTTACAGATTCAATGCCATTCTCTCAAACTATCAATGACATTGTTCACAGAATTTGAAAATACTATTCTAAAATTCATATGGACTCAAAAAAGATCACAAATAGCCAAGATAACCTTAAGCAAAAAGAACAAAGCTGGAGGCATCACATTACCTGACTTCAAATTACACTACAAGGCTACAGTAACAAAAACAGCATGGTACTGGTACGAAGACAGTTACATAGACCAATAGAATGAAATGGAGAACACAGAAATAATGCCATATACATACAAACATCTGATCTTTGACAAAGCTGACAAAAACAAGCAATGGAAAAAGGATTCCCTATTTAAAAAACGGTGCTGGGAGAAGTGGCTTGCTATACGTAGAAGATTGAAACTGGACCCCTTCCTTATGCCACATACAAAAATCAACTCAAAATAAATACTTACATCTAACACCTAAAACTACGAAAATCCTAAATAATAACATAGGAAATACCATTCTAGATGTAGGGCCAGGCAAAAATTTCATGATGAGGATGCCAAAAGCAATTGCAACAAAACCAAAAATTAACAAGTGGGACCTAATTAAATGAAAGAGACCCTTCGTAGCAAAAGAAACTATCAACAAACAGGCAACCTACAGAATGGAAGAAAATTTTTGCAAACTGTGTATTGGACAAAGGTAAAATACCCAGCATTTAAAAGGAACTTAAACAAATTCACAGGCAAAAATCAAATAACACCATTAAAAAGTGGGCAAAAGATATGAACAGTTCTTAAAAGAAGACATAGACGAGGCCAACAAGCATATGAAAAACAGCTCAACATCACTGATTTAAAGAAATGAAAATCAAAACTACAATGAGACACCATCTCACACTAGTCAGAATGGCTGTTATTTAAAAGGTAAAAAATAACGGATGCTGGCAAGGTTGTGGAGAAAAAGGAATGCTTATACACTGTTGGTGGGAGTGTAAATTAGTTTAACCATTGTGGAAGACAGTGTGGTGATTCCTCAAAGAGCTAAAAACAGAAATACAATTTCATCCAGCAATCCCATTACTGGGTATATACCCAAAGGAATATAAATTGTCCTGTTTTAAAGACACATGCATGTGTATGTTCGTTGCAGCACTATTCACAATAGAAAAGACATGGAATCAATGTAAATGCCCATCAATAATAGACTGGATAAAGAAAACGTGATATATACACCATGGAAGACTGTACAGCCATAAAAATGGATGAGATCATGTCCTTTGCAGGGACATGGAAGGAGCTGGAGGCCATTATTTTTAGCAAACTAATAGTAACATAAAATCAAATACTGCATATTCTCACATATAAGTGGCAGATAAATGATGAGAACACATGGACACATAGAGGAGAACAACAGACACTGGGGCCTATCAGAGGGTGAAAGGTAGGAGGAGGGAGAGGATCAGGGAAAGTAACCAACGGATACTAGGCTTAATACCTGGGTGATGAAATAATCTGTACAACAAATCCCCATGACACAAGTTTACCTATGTAACAAACTTGCATATGTGCCCCTGAACTTATAAATGTTTAGTTTTTTTGAGAGCAAATGACATGAATATCTTTGTATGTCTTGAGTATCAAGTACATTGGTCACACTTGAGTGACCAAGTACATTGTCAATGAGCAGTAGTATTTCAAATTTTTTTTTTTTTTCTGAGCAGATTTCAACAGTGGGTTTAAAATATTCAGTAAGCCATACTATAAATAGATGTGCTATCATCCAGGATTTGTTGTTCCATTAATGAAGCACAGGCAGAGTGGTTTTAGCGTAATTCTTAAGGGTCCTAGGATCTGCAGAAATGGTAAATGAGTATTGACTTCAACTTAAAGCTACCAGCTGCATTACCCACTAATAAGAGTCAGCTTATTCTTTGATGCTTTGAAGCCAGGCATTGACTTCTCCTCTCTTGCTATGAAAGTCTTGGATGGGATCTTTTTCCAAGAGAAGGTTGTTTGTCTACTTGGATAATTTGTTATTTAGTATAGTCGCCTTCATCAGTCATTTTAGCTCATGTTCTGGATTACTTGCTGCAGCTCCCACATCAGTCAGCACTTGCTACTTCACTGTGTACTTTTACGTCGTGGATGTGGCAGTTTTCCTAAACCTTATGAACCAAACTCTACTAGCTTCAAACTTTTCTCCTACAATTTCCTCACCTTTCTTAGCCTTCACTAAACTAGGCTTTGGCTTAAGAAAATGTTGCAGCTGGTTAGGTTTATCCAGACCACTAAAACCTTCTTCATATTGGCAACAGGCTGTTTTGCTTTTCTATCATTCATGTGTTCACTGAAGTCTCACTTTTAATTTTCTTCAGAATTTTTTTTCTTTGATTTCACAACTTGGCTAACTGTATGGTACTGTGTCTTCCTTATTAAGCTTAGTCATTTCTAGCTTTTGATTTGATGTGAGAGATGTGAAAACTTTCATTTGAAAATCTTTTTTTTTTTTTTTTTTTTAATGGAGTTTTGCTCTTGTTGCCCAGGCTGATGGAGTGCAATGACGCAATCTTGGCTCACTGCAACCTCCACCTCTTGGGTTCAAGTGATCTCCTGCCTCAGCCTTCCAAGTAGCTGGGATTACAGGCATGTGCCACCACACCTGGCTAATTTCATATTTTTAGTTGAGATGGGGTTTCTCCATGTTGATCAGGCTTGTCTCAAACTCCCAACCTCAGGTGATCTGCCTGCCTCGGCTTCCCAAAATGCTGGGATTACAGGAGTGAGCCACCACGCCCTAGCCCATTTGAAAACATTTTAAAGGCCGTTGTAGGGTTGTTTATTGGCCTCATTTTAATATTGCTGTTTTTCAAGAAATTGGGAGGCCCCAAAAGAGGAAGAGATGTGAGTAGTTCTTGCAGCAGTCAGAACATACACAACATTCCTTACATACATCACATTAAATGTGTTGTCTTATATGGGCATGGTTCACGGTACCAAAAACAATTACAACAGTAACATCAAAGATCACAGAGCACCATAACAGATTTAATAATAATAATAATAATAGAGTTTGAAATATTGTGAGAATTATGAAAATGTGACACAGAGACTTGATATGAACACATGCTGGTGGAAAAACAGTGCTTGTTAGACTTGCTCAATGCAGAGTTGCTACAAATCTTCAATTCATAAAAACAAACAAACAAACAAACAAACTGTGAAGCACAATAAAATAAGGTACGCATGTATCACCCCAAGCTAGACAAAAATTATTACTACTATTCACATTTTATTGTTGAAGAAACAGAGTTAGTATATTTACTTTCCTAGATGTCCTGCATTTTACAAGAGGCACAGCTAAGTTTGGCTCTCACAACATTTAAGTCCCAGACCACATGCACTGGTGTAAACGCAAGGAAGAAATGAAATGACGATGTTACTCCACTATTGCTGTCACTCTTGCTCTTTATAGATTTTGTTTCATTTGAAGTAGTTACAGGGACATTCTCATGACCTGCATGCCTACTTCTGCTCCCAGAATCTTAGGCAACAGCTTATGTGCCTCTGCCCTGCCTTCTTCACCAAAACCCATGCAAACTAAAAGATGTGGTAGCCCAAATCTGTAACTCTTTCTAATGATTTCGACGTATGATGGAAACTATAATAATCTTAAAAATATCATTTCTTATACAACACATAAAGACCTAGTAAACATGCAAAGTAAAGTTTCTGTGAGAAATAAGATAAAAGAAAAAGCAGAGGAAGACAGGGAAGCAGTGAGGGAAATGTCTTTTTTAATGTTAATAACAGCTAACATTTATTGAGTACTTACTATTCAGTGTATTTATCTTTTATTTCGTTGTGTACATAGTAGGTGTGTATATATATATATGTTATATATTTTGAAACAGGCATACAATGCATAATAATCATATTAGGGGAAATAGAGTTCCGTCACCTCAAGAATTTATTATTTTTTGTGTTACAAACATTCCAATTATGCTCTTTTAGTTATTTTAAAACATACAGTAAATTGCTTTTGGCTGTAATCATCCTGTTGTGCTATCAAGTACCAGGTTTTATTCATTCTATCTAACTAAATTTTTAATCCATTAGCCATCCCCACTCCCTTCCTCCACAAATACCCTTCCCAGACTCTGAAACTATTATTCTACTCTCTATCTCCATGAGTTCAATTGTTTTAATTTGTAGCAGCCACAAATGAGTGAGAACATGCAAAATTTTTCTTTCCCTGTCTGGCTTATTTCACATTAACATAAGGACCTCCAGTTTCATCCTTGTTGTTGCAAATGACAGAATATCATTTTTTATAGCTGAATAGTACTCCATTGTGTATACGTATCACATTTACTTATCCATTCATCTGCTGGTGGACACTTAGGTTGCTTCCAAATCTTGACTATTGTTAGTAGTGCTGCAATTAACATGGGAGTGCAAATATTTCTTCAATATACTGATTTCCTTTTGTGGGACCTATTTGCCCAGTTGTGGAACTGCTGGATCACATAATAGTTCTATTTTTAGTTTGAGAAAACACCATGCTGTTATTTATAATGACTGTACTCATTTACATTCCCAACACCAGTGAATGGGGTTCCCATTCTTGCCAGCATTTGTTATTGCCTGTATTTTGGATAAAAGTCCTTTTAACAAGAATGAGATAATAACTCATTGTAATTTTGATTTGCATTTCTCTGATGATCAATAATATTAAGCACTTCTGTACACCTGTTTGCCATTTGTGTGTGAGTCTGACACAATCTCAGACATTCTGAGAAATGTCTATTTAGATCTTCTGCCCATTTTTAAATCAGAGTTTTAGATTTTTTCCTATTGAGTTGTTTGACTTCCTTATATATTCTGGTTATTAATCTCTTGTCGGATGTATAGTTTGCAAACATTTTCACTATATAGTTTGTAAATATTTTCACTGTCTTTCATTATATGGGCTTTCCCTTCAATTTGATGATTGTTTTCTTTGCTGTGTAGAAACTATTTAACCTAATTTAATTCCCTTTGTCTATTTTTGCTTGGTTGCTTTATGCCTTTAGGATATTATTCAAAAAAATCTTTGCCCAGAGCAGCATCCTGAAGCATGCCCTAAATGTCTCCTTTTAGTAGTTTCATAGCTTGAGGTCATAGATTTAAATCTTTAATCCATTCTCATTTGATTTTTGTATGAGCTGAGAGAGAGAGGCCTAGTTTTATTCTTCTGCATATTGATATTACATTTTCCCAGCACAATTTATGGAAGGGACTGTCCTTTCCCCAGTGTAAGTTCTTGGTACTTTTGTTGAAAATGAGTTCAAGGTAGACGTATGGATCTGTTTCCAGGTCTCTATTCCAGTCCATTGGTCTATGTGTCTGTTTTTATGCCAGTACCATGCTGTTTTGGTTACCATAGCTCTGTAGTGTAAGTTGAAGTCAGGTAACATGATTCCTCCAGTTTTGTTCTTTTTGCTCAGGATGGCTTTAGCTATTCATAGTCCTTTGTGTTTCCATATAATTTTTAGAATTATTTTTTGTATCTGTGAAGAATGTCATTGGTATTTTGTTAAGGATCGCATTGAATCTATAGATTACCTTGGGAAATAAGAACATTTTAACAATATTGATTCTCCCAATCGATGAACATGGAAAATCTTTCCATTTATTTGTATGTTCTCTTCAGGTTCGTGCATTAATGTTCTACAGTTCTCATTGTAGAGATCTTTTACTTCTTTGGTTAAGTTAACTCTTAAGTATTTTCTTTTACTTGTAGCTAGTGTAAAGGAGGTTACTTTCTTGATTTCATTTTCAGATTGTTTGCTATTGGCATATAGACATGCTACTGATTTTTGTATGTTGATTTTCTATCCTGCAACTTTACTGACTTTATCAGTTTTAATAGTTGTTTGATGGAGTCTTCAAATTTTTCTAAATATAAGATTATATCATCTGGAAACAAAGATAATTCGACTTCTTTCTTTCTAAGTGCTCTTTCTGTTGTTTGATTGTTCTGTGTAGGACTTCCAGTACTATGTTCAATAATAGTGGTGAAAGTGGGCATCCTTGTCTGATCCATTGAACATTCAGAAGCATATTGTTTAATTTCCACTTGTTTGTACAGTTTCCAATGTTTCTTTTGTTACTGATTTCTACTTTTATTTCATTGTGGTCAAATAAGATACTTGATACAATTTTTTTGAATTTTTAAAGACTTGTTTTGTGGACAAACATATGGTCTATCCTTGAAAATAATCTGTGTGCTGAGGAATGCACTCTGCAGCCATTGAACGAGATATTCATAAATATTTATTAGGTCCATTAGGTCTACAGTGCAGATTAAGTCTAATGTTTATTTGTTGATTTTCTGTTCAAGGGCTGAAAGTGTGGTGCTGAAACCTCCAGCTATTACTGTACTGAGGTCTATCTCTCTCTTTAGCTCTAATAATATTTGCTTTGGCTAGTCCTAGGGTAGTCAGTTATCTCAACTGATCACAGTCAGTTACATATTGAACTCCTTGTTCTACTCTTTTCCTCCTTCCCACTACTAAACCTGACTACTCTTAACAAAATATATTTGCTTTATGTATCTGGTTGATCCAGTGTTGGGTGCATATGTATTTACAATCATTATATCCTCTTGCTGAATTGACCTCTTTATCACTATATAATGACCTTGTTTATCTCTTTTTATAGTTTTACATTGAAGTCTGTTTTGTCTAATATAAATACAGCTACACTTGTTTTCCTTTAGTTTTCATTTGCATAGAATGTCTTTTTTCACCGTTTTATTTTAAGTCTATTCGTGTCTTTACACACGTTATAGGTGAAGTGTTTTTTGTAGGTAACAAATATTTGGATCTTTTTAAAATTATTCCTTCAGCCATTCTATATCTTTCACTGGAAATTTTAGTCCATTTACATTCAATGTTATTATTTATAAATAAAGACTCCTGCCATTTTGTTATTTGTTTGTTTCCTGGCTTTTTGTAGTCCTTCCTTTTTTTTCTTCCTTCCTTCCTTGCCTCCCCCATCACCTTCTCTCCCTTCCTTCCTTCTTTTCCTCCTTCCTTACTTCCTTGGTGTTTTCTTCTTGTATGTTTTAATTTCTTGCTTTTTATTTTTTGTGGATCTGTAGTAGGATTTTTAAATTTGAGGTTACCATGACGCTTGCAAATAACATCCTATAACCATTAGTTTAAACAGATGACAACATAGTAATTGCAATAACAAACAAGTGAAGAGAAAACTAATAAAATCTTTACACATTAACTTCATCCCACTCCACTTTTAAACTTTTTGTTGATCCTATTTATGTCTTAATAAGTTGTTGTAGTTATTAGTTTTAATAGGTTCATCTTTTAATCCACTCATATTTTGTCTACTGAAGATATGAGTAGTTTGTACACTACAATAACAGTGTTATAATATTCTGTGTTTGTGTACTTACTGTCAGTAGTAAGTTTTATATCTTCAGATGATTTCTTATTGCTCATTAATGTCTTTTGCTTTCAGGTAGGAGAACTCCCTTTAGCATTTCTTGCAGGACAGGTTTGGTGTTGATGAAATCCCTCAGCTTTGTTTGCCTGAGAAAGTATTTCTACTTCATATTGGAGAGAGAATTTCACTGAATATACTATTCTGAGATACAAGATTTTTTCCTTCAGCACTTTTAATATGTTATGCTACTCCTGCCTGACCTGTATGCCACTTCTCCACTGAGAAGTCTGATGCCAGATACGCTGGAGCACCTTTGTATGTCATTTGCTTCTTTTCTTTTGCTGCTCTTAGGATTGTTTCTTTATCCTTGACCTTTGGGAGTTTGACTATTAAATGTATTGAGGTAGTTTTATTTAGGTTAAATCTTATTGGTGTTCTGTAATGTTCTTGTACTTGAATATTAATATCTTTCTCTAGGTATGGGAAGTTCTCTGTTATTATTCCTTCAGATAAGCTTTCTACCCCAGTCTTTCTCTGTACTTCCTCTTTTAGGTCAATAACTCTTAGATTTGCCTTTTAAAATTATTTTCTAGATTTTGTAGTTGTACTTCACTCTTTTTTATTTTTTCCTCTTTTGTCTTCTGTGCTTGTCTATTTTAAAATAGCTTGGCTTCAAGTCACTAGTTCTTTATTTTGCATGATCAATTCTTCTCTTGGGAGACTAATGGATTTTTTACTATACAATTTTTCATGTCCAGAATTTCCATTTGATTTTTAAAAATTATTTCAGGCCAGGTGTGGTGGCTCATGCCTTTAATCCTAGTACTTTGGGAGGCCAAGGTGGTGGTTCACTTGAGGCCAGGAGTTTGAGACCAATCGGGCCAATATGGCAAAACAGCATCTCTAAAAATACAAAAATTAACCAGGCCTAGTTGTCATGCACCTTTAAATTTACGTACTTGGGAGGCTGAGGAATGAGAATCACTTGAACTGGGAGGTGCAGATTGCAGTGAGAGATCATGCCATTGCACACCAGCCTGGGCGATAGAGAGAGACTCTGTCTCCCTTTCTCAAAAACAGGCTCTTTCTCCCCTTTCTCTGTCTCAAAAAAAAAAAAAAAAAAATTCAATCGGTTTGTTAAATTTATCTCATAGGATTTTGAATTACTTCTCTGTGTTATCTTGAATTCACAGTGCTTCCTCTAAGCAGCTGTTCTGAATTCCCTGTCACGCCAGGTTCGTTCACTGGCATCTTCTTTATTTCGTTCAGTGAGGTCATGTTTTTCTGGATGGTCTACATGCTTGTGAATGTTCTTTGATGTCTGGGCACTGAAGAGTTAGGTATTTATTGGAACCCTTGTAGCCTGGGTTTGTTTCTACCCATCTGTTTTGGAAGGGTTTCCAAGTATTCAAAAGTAATTGAGTGTTGTGATCTAAGTCTTTGATCACTGCAGCTGTATCTGCATAAGGGGACATCCTAAACCCAGTAATTCTGTGACTCTTGCAGACTCAAGGAGCTCCCATATTGGTCACCTTCAATAAGATCCACGAGAGTTCCCTGAATGATGAGGCAGAGACTCTTGTTCTCTACTCTTACTTTACGGTAAACAAATAGAGTCTCTCTCTCTATGCTGAGCTGCCTGGAGCTGGGGGAGGGGTGACACAAGCACCCCTGTGACCACCACCACTGAGACTGCACTGGGTTTCATCCAAAACCTCTGGCAACCACTGCCTGGCTCCTTCCAATCTCCACTCACGGCCCAAGGGATTTTCAGTCAGCAGGTGGCAAATCCAGGCAGGCTTGTGTAGTTCCTTTCAGGGAAGTGAGCTCCCCGCTGGCCCAGGCTAGAGCCAGAAATGTCATCTGGGAACCAGGGCCTGGAGTTAGGAAACTAAGGAATTGACTTGGTGGTCTATTCTAATATAGCTGATCCAGCAACCAAGCTGCAAGACAAAGTTCTTTCGATTCTTTCTCTTCCTGTCTTCAAGCAGGAGTCTTTCCTCATGGCCACTACTGCCCCAGGCCCATGGCAAATACTGCCTGGCTACTGGTGATGTCCATTCAAGGCCTAAGTACTCTTTAAGCAGCTTGTCATGAATGCTGCCAGGTCTGGGTCTCTCCTTTCAGGAGAGTGGGCTTTCCTGTGGCCCAGCGTGGGTTCAAAAATGCTGTCCAGGAGCCAAGGTCTGAACCTGAGGACTCCAGGAGCCTGTGTGGTACTCTACCCTACTGTGGCCAAGTTAGTACCCAAGTGGTAAGACAAAGTACCTTTTATTCTTCTTCCTCCTTTCTGCAAGCAGAAGGAATCTTTGTCCATAGTCACTATAGCTAGGAACGTGCTGGGTCACACCTGAAGCCAGCACAGCCTTGGGTCTTACCCAAGGCTCATGGCGAGTACTGCCTGTGTGCCACTGATGTTTAGTCAAGGCCCAAAGACTCCTTAATCAACAGGTGCTAAATCCTGCCAGGACTGGGTTCTTCTTTTCAGGGCAGTGTGTATTTAGAAATCTAGGAGCTAGGGCCTGGAAGGGGGGCTTTAGGACAGCCTGGCGTTCTATTCTATTGTGGCTGAACTGGTATCCAAGTTGCAAGACAAAGGCCTCTTTACTCTTTTCTCTTCTCTCCTCATGTCAAATGAAGGAGTCTCTGCTGGAGCTGCAAGCTGCACTGCTTTGGGTTGGGGGAGGGGTGACACAAGCACTCCCTTCGCCACCCCTGCTGGTGTCTCACTAGATTACATGTATCCCCAGTCTGCTGGCTCTGAGCCCACCACAGCACCAGGACTTGCCCAGGAATTACCATCCTTGTAGCCTACACTGCCTTTCAAGTTTATTTAGGAACACAGATTGCTTTAACCCATGGTAGTGGGTGGGGCTAGCTGGAACTCAGTTTTCTGCCACTGAGGTGGATAATTCCCCTTCCGGTTGCACTGATGTAAATGCTCCCTCCATGGTCACCAGCTGAATTCTTCCCTGTGTTGCTTTTTACTGTGACAGGGAAGCACTGAGTTCCAATTAAGTTCCACACTCATTGCACTTTCCCTCCCACAAGCACAGATTCTCTCTCTGCACCCTGTTGTGCTGCTGGGTGATGATGGAGGGGTGGTATAGGCAATTCAAGACTTTCTTGTCTACTCTCTTCAGTGCCTCTTACCTCTTACCTGATTATAACATCAGGTACTGTGATTACTAACCTGATTTCTGGCTCTTATAAATGTGCTTTCTTTTGTAGATAGTTGTTCAATTTGGTGTTCTTTTTGGAGAGACGATTACTAGAAGATTCTATTCAGCCATTTTTCTTCATCTCCTCCCTTGCTACGCAGTGTTTTAAATTCATTGTATAGTATAGAAGTTAAGTGCATAAACTGAGAAGTCAGACGCAATGAGTTTGATTCTCAGCTCTGGCACTCCTTGACTGTGATTTATGGCCATGTTTCTTACACTTTCAGGGGTCCAGCTGTAAAGTCAATTTGATGATGAAAGCACCTGCCTCACAGGATTGTTCAGTTATGTGGTCTTTGCTACTTTCAAAGGTATAAACACTCCAATCCATATTTACTGAATGCTATCAACAGTTTCACAAACAGCTCACAACATTCTTGAATATTTAGTAATTGGCTCTTGTGAGTCAGAATGAACTAGCTCCAGAACACCTCTGATGTTACGATGATTACATAACTTAGCATCACAAGCATTTAAAGGATGATGTGGGACATAGTATGCATTCTATTAAGCATTTTTTTAAAAAAGATACATATATTAACTCATCTATGTCTCATAATTATTCCATTATGTTGTTATTATTATTCCTATTTCAAGGTAGGTTAAAGAGGTAGAAGGAACTTCAGTGCCTGCCTGCTAAAGGATAGAACTGGGACTTAAGCCGTCTGCCACACCATATTAGATAATAAGGGGCTCTTGCCGGGATCACTAGGTGATCTCATTCCATGGAACCTATGCAGGAATTTGACTGTGCTTTATCACAGGATGAAAGAAGAGTAGATAATCCTGGTAAAAGAAAACACAGTGAAATGCCAATATCAGCCATAGAGGGTAATGTGGCACTAGGGATGTTTCTGTTGCCTTGGATGTAAATTATTTATTACATTATATCATGAGGAAATCATACTAATATGCATTCCAAAGCATGAGGCAGACAGTAATGAAAACTTTCATTCCTCAAGTGTATAGCATATATTTGATGTTTTTTAAATCACTTGATAGGAATTACTTTATATATTTACACCAACCCTCTGAGGAAGGCTGTTATTGTTCCATTGTGCAGACAAGAAAACTGAAGTTCAACCATGTTAACTAACTTGTTCAAAGTCACAAAGCTGCTATTAAACATCAGTCTTGCTTGAATACAAAGTCTATGAGTATACTGTAAACCACATATTCTATTGCTATCCCTAAAATTGTGAAGAAATTCAGTATCATATTATGCTCTTTAGAGGTAAAAATATTAAGAAATTTAAGGGTAATACTGATACTTTTTTGAAGGGGGAAGGGGCAAGAATTTTAAAGACCAAAGTCAGCCAAAGATAGGGGAATGGGGAAAATTCATGTATTCGGTGTGACTGCTATTAAAAATATGGTTATATTTTATTGTCAAAGCCTCTTTACTTTTCAGTGTGTTTATAGCTCTGAGACTGTAGGAGAACAGGACATGCTGTCTGTGCCTGTCAGAAAGTCACATTAGGAGATACGCAGGAGTCAATTTTGGGCTGTTTTACATTCTGTTTGGCACTTTCATTGTATTAGAGAAAAAAGAATTAATTGGTTCATTTAGCCCTTGACTTAATTCAGCCTTTTATTGTGCACTTCAGTTCCCACCCAAATGAGCAGAGACAGTGCAGGAAACAGAATACATTTAATGGGGCTCTCAAAAATGTGCAGTTGTTGCTCTTGCTTCTTTAATAGACACAAATCATCTATTTCCTTCTGTAAAACTCCATTACCCAGCAAAAAAATAGACACTCCTAACAAATGTATATCTTATCAAAAATGAAAAACCCTTCTGTCTGTCTGTCTCTTTCTCTCTCTCACATATGTACAGTCATGGAGATATATTCAAAAGCTATCCACATACAGCAAGCCTGCCTGTCCAGTTCTACAAAGCCTATAATGCATCCTTTTCCTTGTGCATGTTAAGGTTGTGATATCCTGGGCACGATACAAATAATCTAGTTGAATTAGAAGTAAGAGAGATCTTAGCTCAAATTAGTGTCCAGTCTTCCTATTTTAAAGACAAGAGAAGTGACTCGATGTGGTGGCTCACACCTGTAATCCCAGCACTTTGGGAAGCCAACGTGGGTGGATCATGAAGTCAGGAGATCAAGACTAGCCTGGCCAACATGGTGAAACCCTGTCTCTACTAAAAATACAAAAATTAGCCTGGTGTGGTGGTGCATGCCTGTAGTCCCAGCTACTCGGGAGGCCGAGGCAGGAGAATTGCTTGAGCCCAGGAGGCAGAGGCTGCAGTGAGCCAAGATCATGCCACTGCAATCCAGCCTGGGTGACAGAGGAGACTCCATCTCAAAACAAAAAAGACAAAAAAAGATAAGAGAAGTAAGGTTTGGAGAGGTGAGGTAAAGCTTCCCTCCCCAAACTCCTTTTGTTGAGACAGGGTCTCACTCTGTCGCTCAGGCTCTAGTGCAGTGGTGGGATCTTGGCTCACTGCAGCTTTCACCTCCTGGGCTTAAGCGATCCTCTTACTTCAGCCTCCTGAGTAGCTGAAACTACAGGGGTATATCACTATGCTTGGCTAATTTTTGTATTTTTAGTAGAGTCAGGGTTTCACCATGTTGGCCAGGCTGGTATCGAACCCTTGGTCTCAAGTTATTCACATGCCTCAGCCTCCCAAAGTGCTGAGATTAGAGGCATGAACCACTACGCTGGTCCCCAAATTCTTAATATAACCTCCCTTCTCCTATACAAGGTTGCCGACTTATTACTGATTGCTGTCATGGTGCCACAGCTTTGTCTCTTTGTGTGCTTTCCATTGAAACTTTTTCCCAAAATGTATATGCATCTGCAGAGACTCACTGGGCATCTCTCTGATTCTACATGCAAATATTTCCCCTTTCCTTTTAGAAAACCCTCTATCCTCCTGTTTTTGATAGTAATCATCCTTTGAGACTTGGCCTTGGGAAAACATCAAAAAAGCAATTTAAGCAACTTAATTTATTGTTTTTTTTCAAATGCTCTCAAATGCAAGCTGATGCTGGTTTGGGTTACTACTGATTCTGCTTATTTTTCTTCCCAAACAATCATAAATAGTTTACTTGACTATGCTAATGATATTCATCAGCTTAAAAAGCCAGTTTAATTAATCTCCTTCTGTGTAACAAAACAGTCAATCTGATAAATTGTTTAGGGAAAAAAAAGTAAAGCTGGTGTTTCTCCCGTATGTAATGTGTCAGGTAGGTTTCAGCAAAGGTGTTGGCAACTGATACAAAGGAGTAATTCATTATTGAAAAGGGGTTGAGATATGTGTGCTCCTCTCAAAAGCAAGGTACCAGTATGTGACCTTCATTAGAATAACGAGCAATAAATTGGGCAAGCCACGCATCCTATCTTCTGTGCCAGAGACAAAGCCTCTGCTCTGGGGAACAGATCCAGGTGGTAGAAGTGCATGTCATATCCTGGTGGCTTGGGAAATAAGCTGTCGTATTATTTTGAACATCCCAGTAGTAGGCGTTCAGCTTCCTCGGTAGACAGAACGTTTTTTTTCCCCAAAGCCATCCATTATTTGCAATGAAACCTCGATGTTAATTTCACTGCTCATCAATTAAGCTCATCTCTTAATTTAGTTGGGATGTGTATACAAAACATCACAATGCTAATTCTGCTCCTTATCTCATGACTAGCATAAAGGATCCTTGCCTCCAATCTCCCCATCTCAATTTATTTTGTGACTAGATTAATCCTCTTATGCATAGCTATATGAGAATATTGTCCTGCTTCAAAATCTCCTGGATTCCCAGTTGCTATAGGATATTATTCAGGTTCTCTAACATAGCACTAAAAGCTGTAAACAGTCTGAATCAATCCATCACGAATAGCCTCGTCTTTCCTATTTCATTTCCATGAGCATTTTATGCAATCTAACAGTTTTCTATTTGAAAATTAGAGTTAGAATTAAAAGAATGTTTGACCAGTAGCTTTGTAATAATCTCTTCCAATCTGATATTATAATGCCTATGAGATTCAGGGGAAAAAAGTAAAATCACTACCTAATAGGACAAATTTTTGAGAGCCTATTGAATTAGAGTTTTAAAAAAATTAAATTGATTATCGCTAAAAATTGACCTGGCTACTCTCTAGATTAAAAATAAAATTCAATCTTAAAAATTGTATGCCTCCATAATTCAACAAATAAAAAGTGAAGAAACTATATGAAAAAGAAATATTTTTTCAGACATTGAAAGGCTGTATGAGAGACTTTGAAAGAAGACAAACAAATGAAATGATCCCTCTGATTATTCTGACTGACCGTTTGGAGAAAAATTCCAGGCCACAATACAGGAAAAAGGAATTCAAACAGAGACTTCTCCTTGAGTTTAGAAGACAACATTCAGAGAGGTAAAGAAGGCTAGAATTTAAAAGGCAGAATATCAGGGAGGGGCAAGTAGCAAAGAGAGATGCAAAGATCTGCTGGGATTCCTTTGCCAGTTGTTATATGAGTACTGATCACACTAGAGTTCCAGGAAACTACCAAGTCTGGAAAATGGATCAATAGAAAGTAGCAGGTGGAAAAAACTCTGCTGTGTGCACAGAAACAGGAAAAGTTTACATTCTCACCAAACCTTTCTTAACAAATGGTGCATCAAAGAGGGACTTTAGAGGGTCTTGCCTCAATAGTGAGGTCTAAAGAACTCTAGACTGTGAAAGTTGCAGATATGAGCGTGAAGTCATTCTATCCAGTCCCAGACACACTGGGGCCAGGAGAGCACAAAGGTGAGGAGCTCATCCTTGCATATCTGAAGATAAAAACTATTTTATCCTACTGAAACTATTCCAAAAAATTGAAAAGGAGGGACTCCTCCCTCACTCATTCTATGAGGCCAGCATCATTCTGATACCAACACCTGGCACAGATATAAACCGCCCACTCCAAAAAAACAAAAAACAAAAAAAACAAAAACCAAAAACCTTGAGGCCAATATCTGTGATGAATATCTATGCAAAAATTCTCAACAAAATAGTGGCGAACTAAATTCAGCACCACATCAAAAACTTATTAACCATGATAAATGAGGTTTCATCCCTGGATGCAAGGTTGGTTCAACATATGCAAATAAATAAATGTGATGCATCACATAAACAGAACTAAAGAAAAAACCACAGGATTATCTCAATAGCTACCAAAAAGGCTTTTCATGTAGTTCAATATCCTTCATGTTAAAAACTCTAACTATACTAGGTGTTGAAGGAACATACATCAAAATAGTAACAGCCATCTATGACAAATCCATAGGCAATGTCATACTAACTAGGCAAAACCTGGAAGCATTCCACTTGAAAACCAGCACAAGACAAGGATAGCCACTCTCACCTCTCCTATTTAACATAGTATTGGAAGTTCTCGCCAGATCAGTCAGGAAAGAGAGAGAAATAAACGGCATTCAAATAGAAAGAGAGGAAGTCAAACTATCGCTTCATCATTTCAGCCCAAAAGCTTTTTAAGCTGATAAACAACTTAAACAGTGTCTCAGGATACAAAATTGATGTGCAGAAATTGTCGGCATTTCTATACACCATCAGTCAAGCTGAGAGCCAAATCACAAACTCCCATTCACAATTGCCACAAAAAGAATATTAGGTTGGTGCAAAAGTGATTACTCATAAAATATCTAGGAATACAGCTAAGCAGGAGGTGAAAGATCTCTAGATGGAGAAATACAAACTACTGCTCAAAGACATCAGAGATAACAGAAACAAATGAAAAAACATTCAATGCTTATGGATAGGAAGAAATAATATTGTTAAAATGGCCGTATGGCCCAAAGCAATTTATAGAGTCAATGCTATTCCCATTAAATTACCATAGACATTCTTCACAAAAATAGGAAAAACTATTTTTAAACTCACATGGACCAAAAAGAACCCAAATAGACAAGTCAGTCCTTAGCAAAAAAGAGCAAAGCTGAAGACATTATGCTACCTGACTTCAAACTATACTACAGGGCTATAATAACCAAAACAGCATGGCACTGGTAAAAGAACAGGCACATAGACCAGTGGAATGGAACAGAGAACCCAGAAATAAGGCTGCACACCTACAACTATCTGATATTTGACAAATCTGACAAAAACAAGCAATGGGGAAAGGATTCCCTATTCAATAAATCATGCTGGGATAACTGGCTAGCTATATGCAAATGATTGAAACTGGACCCCTTCCTTACACAATATACACAAATTAACTCAAGATGCATTAAAGACTTAAATGTAATATTCAAAACTATAAAACCCTGGAAAACAATCTAGGCAATACCATTCAGGACAGAGGCATGAGCAAAGATTTCATGAGGAAGATGCCAAAAGCTATTCTAACAAAAGCAAAAATTGACAAATGGGATCTAATTAAAACAAAAAGCCTGCATAGCAAAAGAAACTATGAATGGAGTAAACAGACAACCTACAGAATGGGAGAAAATGTTTGCAAAATTATACAACTGAGAAAGGTATAATATCCAGGATCTATAAAAAACGTAAACAAATTTACAAGGAAAAAAAAACATTAAGAAATGGCTGGGCGCAGTGGCTCACATCTGTAATCCCAGCACTTTGGGAGGCCAAGGAAGCTGGATCACCTGAGATCAGGAGTTCAAGACCAGCCTGGCCAACATGGCAAAATCCCATCTCTACTAAAAATATAAAAATTATCTGGGCCTGGTGGGACGTGCCTGTAGTCCCAGCTACTTGGGAGGCTGAGGAGGGAGAATTGCTTAAACCCAGGAGGAAAAGGCTGCAGTGAGCTGAGATCACACCACTGCACTCCAGCCTGGGCAACAGAGAAAGACTTGGTCTCAATCAATCAATCAAAGGACATGAACAGACACTTCTCAAAAGCAGACATTGATGAAGCCAACCAGTACATGAAAAAGCTCAACATCACTGATCATTAGAGAAATTCAAATCAAAACCACAATGAGATACCATCTCACACCAGTCAGAATAGCTATTAATAAAAAGTCAAAAATAACAGATGCTGTCAAGGTTGTAAAGAAAAAGGAAAACTTATACGTTGTTTGTGGCAGTATAAATTAGTTCAACCATTGTGGAAGACAGTGTAGTGATTTCTCAAAGAAAAAAATACCATTCCACCCAGCAATCAATCTCATTACTTGGTATATACTCAAAGGAATATAAATTGTTCTATTGTAAGGACATATGCATGCTTATGTTCATAGCAGCATTATTTATAGTAGCAAAGACATGAAATCAACCTAAATGCCCATCAGGGATGGACTGGATAAAGAAAATGTGTTACATATACACCATGGAATACTATGCAGCCATAAAAAAGAATGAGCCTATGTCCTTTGCAGGGACATTAATGGAGCTGGAGGCCATTATCCTTAGCAAATTAATGCAAGAACAAAAATCCAAATACTGCATGTTTTCACTTATAAGTGGCAGCTAAATGATAAGAACACGTTACATGAACACATAGAGGAGAACAACACACGCTGGGATCTATTGGAGGGTGAAGGCTGGGAGGAGGGAGAGGACTAGGGAAAGTAACTAATGGGTACTAGGCTTAATACCTGGGTGATGAAATAATCTGCAGAAACAAATCCCCATGACTCACATTTATCAATGTAACAAATCTGCACATGAACCCAGAACATAAAATAAAAGTTAAAAAAAAAAAAAAAAAAAAAAAAACCCTGTTTCAAGGACTTTGAAAGATAACCTCACAAGCAATCCTCTCATATGTTTGATGAATCACATGCTTTTCTCAGCTTGCACCTTTTGCACGTGTGCATGTATTTCTGTGACAAGGTTTATCACTAGACATTCTTAAGGACTGTAGCAAATCAGATGATATACTTTCAAAAGAACACTTGCCCAGTAATGGCATCTCAAACAATGAACTGATGCCAATTCTGGCTTTGAACCTCTGGAACCAATGAACTATTTCTAAGCAGCATACATGGATTTGCTGTTTTATCAATAAAAGCCTCTTTCTACCCTTCTGTAATCACATGCACCTATGACTTACCATTGCTGTGCTTGTTCAATTATAATACTTTTTGCTTATACCAGAATAAACTCATCATATTAGGACATATTTTTTCTAATGTCTTTTTTGTTAGGTTGACAAGACTAATGGCTGCTCTGCAACCAGTAAACAAAACTTTAAAGAAAGCTTCAAGAAAATAAAATAGCACTATGTAACTTAACTATATATCAAAACAAAGACCAGAAGTTTGGAATAAACAACAGAAAAAAATACAGCAACCACCAGCAATAAGTTTATAATAGGTTGTGTCCAACAGCAACAGCAAAACTATCAGGTATGCAAAGAAACTGAAAAACAAAATCTAAAATGAATAAAAAATAAGTCAATGAAATAGACCCTGAGCTGACCCAGACAAAAAAAAAAAATAGGTATATGTGTTAAACCACTATTATAAATATACTCCATATGTTCAAGAAGGCAAATGCAAAGCATAAACATATTAAGAGAGACAGAAGATACAAAAATGACCCAAATTAAACTTTAAGGGTAGTTAATGTGTTGTCTCAGGTGAAAGGTACAATGGATAGAATTAAAACCAGTTTAGACACTGCCGAAGCAAATATAACTTGAATACATAGAGACTACTTAGAATAAAATTCAAATTAAAAAGACTAAAAAAGCAAGCAAACAGAACACAAATTAGCAATGAGACGGCATAAAGCAGTTTCATATCTGTGTAAGGATGTCTCAGAATTGTCAGAAAAGAATGTTTATTAAAAACAATGACCAAAGATTTTCAAAATTTAATGAGGTTTATAAGCCTTCTGATTGAAGAAGCTCAATAAGTCCAGAGAAATATGATGATAACATAAAACCCATCATAATTATATTGCATGAAGATAGTAATACATCTCATAAACAGCCAAAAGAGACCCGTTCCTACAGAGGAATAAAAGACAAAAAAAAAAAAAGACAGAGATTCTTATTGGGAAAAATGCAAGTCAGAAGAAAATGGAGTAATATCTTTAAAACACTGATTAAGAAAATACATGTATGTAAAAAAACCCAAAAACCAGTTAACCTTGAAGCCTATATCCAGCAAAAATATCTTTCTATAATGAAGGTAAAATAATGCCATTTTCAGGAATACAATACCTAATATTGAGGTATCATTACTATCATATAGTCACCACACAGAAAAAAACTACTTCAGAGAGAAGGAAAATTTTACCAATAGAAAACTGGATCCACACACAAAGATGAAATATACAGGGAACAGCAAAGATTTGGAGAAACTTTAAAGATTTCAGAAAATATTCTATAAAATTCAAATTGGCTCTTTTAAAGCATTGTGATATATCATATATATGATTTAAAATTGAAATATGATTTTAAAATGTAGAATATTTCAACTAAAATACCATCATCTTACTTTTTTTTTTTCCTGGTTTCATCTCTTGACAGGAAGCTACACTGACAATATAAAGTTAGGGGCCTGAATATTTTTGTCAATTCTCCCTCTATGTAATCTTAGAGAAGTTGCTTCTTCATTTTATGCCTCTATTACTCATACGTAAAAGAAAGGCGTTGGCCTTTATTAAGTTCTGTGGGTTCTGTTACCCTTTAATACATCATCTTACTTGTCTTTTCTTGGCAAACTCATGTCGCATGAGTTCTAAGGGAAAACTGAAGGCATCTTTGGGGGGGCCTCAGAGGAGATTTTTAAGTAGAAGGATGTGTTAACCAAAGAGGTGAGGGCTAAACATTTTTTTTAAACAATAGTATGTTAAAAGAAGCAAATGTCATGAGTGGTGACTCAAGCTGATGATTGTCAGATATTCGTGATGCAGAACAAAAATGCCAATCTTGACACAGGAAGAACAATTAATTTCACTGTCACTTTGATGTTTCTCAAATATTTATTCTATTTAAAGTCCTCGAGTGGGTTGTATGAGGGGTAGACCTATCTTCATTATACCTATTATATCTGACTTTGCAAGCCAATACATACTATTAATATATTTTTAATCTGTCTCTGTATATGAGAATATACATTACATATACTGTAATGCACACATTACAAAATCCAGTTCAGTTGAAGAAATAGTTATTGAATATAAATTGAGAGATTCAATATAGTATATCAGAATGTTATAAAACCAGGGTTTTAATGTCAACATAACCAACTGTCTCTATTACTTAGAAAAAGCCTTATTTTATTTTTAAAAATGTGCTTTGTCTTTTGTAAAATGAGGAGACAAAGTTAGATTATTCTTAAGGTCATTTCCAGTTACAAACTCCTATCTGTGTCTATGCACTCACAGCTGTGCTAGAAACTGTGGAGAAAATAAACCAGTATAACATATGCTTTCTACTCTTGAGGAATTTATAGTGTATTTGGATAATAAACTGCATTCATATTTAACTCAGAATTAATTACCGATGGCTTATTATGTGCAAGGTACCAGACTTGGTGATAGCTGAAGCAATTAAGATAGGCTTAAATTTCTGGAGAGATATATTGTCAGCCAGCATTTCAAGAATAGCTTTATAAAAAAGTCAAGATTCAGAATAGAATTTGTGGGTTGAATATTGTACTGGGAATATTGTAAGGCTGTATATCAGGGAGATGGTTAGATTTCAGAGAAAAACTTAAAAGAATAATATTTACCCATATTATGCATATAGATTAGGCTTACGTGAATTTATTATATATGCATGTGTATATAACATATATGTATATGTACAGCACATATATAGCGATTTATGTGGTCTCATAAACTGAGATAAATTTAAATGATGTATATACAAACACATATATGGCATTTATGCACATAACACACATTTTTGAGTAAGCCATTTCATGAGGAGAAAGTAAAAGAAGACAGACACAACGGTATGAGGTGATAGAAATAGCACCCAGAGGTTGTCATTTCAAATGCAAATACTGCAGCTAACGAGGTGTCTGATCTTATGCAAGCTTCTTTACATTTCTCAGTTTTGTTAGCTCAGACTACAGTGGTGGAAGACAGGAAGACTATATGGGTTTTAACATCAGTGTTAGTTGTATCATTTCACATGGCAATTTGAGTTGATTTAGTACTCACTCTAATCGCCATACGACATCTGTTTCTGAGATATAGACAAATGCATCTCTTTTTAGAAGATTCTAACCTGTTTTGGGAATCAAGGTGCAAATGTGAACTTGATAAATATTTATTTAATACCTGGATCCTCAGTATATATTTTCTCTCTCTTTTCATTGCAACCATGCCTATCTTGATTGCTATTACATTTCCAGTGCTTAGCACACAGTCAAGCCCACTGTAGACATTAATTTAATTTCTTATTTAATTGATGAATGGATACATGCATGAAAGAACATGAGTTAACTAGTACCACATTTAGAGCCTCATTTGCTGTTTTCTTCTACTGATACAGAATAACACAGATGCATCCCAGTTCAAACACACTCATTTTCTCATCTTGGCTGATGCATTTGATGGAAACATTTTTCAGTTGTTAATCCACATGCAGATTACAAAAGAAAAAGGCCCCACCACTTGGTTGCATCATGTACATTTTGATGCTGCTCTAGTGTTTCTTGAAACACTGTCATCACTTTTTTTCTGTCTTATTTTTTCGACAATGAAATGCACGGAGGCCACACTGACAATTTGGATTAAGGGAAAATACCAAAGTGACATTAGCTAGAAGGGGAATCATGAAAAAAAGGGAAGGTAGAAACCAACATATTGTATATAAAATTCTTTGGGTGTCTTCCAAGTCACGAACCTGCTTTTTTTGAGAACTTAGTAATCCATATATCCTATGTCCTTCTTCGACACTTTTGTGAAATGTCATATTTTCAAGAGGCCTTCCCTGATATTTTTTATTAAAAATTTCATGTTATTGTTTTCCTTCTCTGCTTTCCTTTTTTCCATAGCAATTATCTTCTAGCTTATTATGTGAGCTAGAAATGTATTTGGTTATTATCCGATTCCTCATATGAGACTATAAGCTTTCTGAAGGCAGAATATTGCATGTTTATATATATTCCAGTCTTCAGTATAATGCCATCTACACAGTAAGATATCAACAAAGATTCTAAATTCCAAATACTGGTTGAACTGCACCCCCTATCCCTGCACACCACTGACCACCTTGGCAACTGTATTTCTGTTCATCAGACATTTTTGTTGTCATAGTTGATTGGCTTAAGGCAGGGATGTTGTTAAAGGTGACTCAAACTAAAGTTCACCTTTAGCAGTGCTAGTGTGGATGTTAGCTGTCCCATGGGCTTTGCAGATAAACCAGATTTCAAATGTGTTCTATCATTTCAAAATTGTGTCACCTTGGGCAAGTCTTTAAACCATTCTGAGCCACAATTATCTAATCTGCAATAGTGTGATAATAAAGGCTACCCCAAGGGATGTTGAAAGATTAATTAAAGGTTGTAAATTAAGTATCTATACTGTCTTAGCAAATAAATGAGGCTCATAAAATAGTTAATGAGATAACAGGATAATGGTTAATACATAATAAGGTAAGGAGAACAGTGTTGTTATTGACTACATTTATTCAATATATATCTATTGATAACCTGTCACATACCAAGTGTGGATCTGGGTGTACAGTGGACACAACCACAGAGAAGACACAAGCCTCACACCAAGGTGAGAAGCAGTTGACTCCAGATGAGAATTATACGAAGACAGGGGTCGGAATCCGCTTTGCCTGCTGCTGTGGAATTGCTGGGATTTCTCTTCAGCTACCAGGGAGCAATGAACTTTAACGGCCAAAGCTTCTCTTTTCCCAATATTTCTCGTCCTCTTATGATCCCATTTCATTCTGTGTTTTTGTTTTTTAAGAAACTAATTAGTTTTCTAACTGGCAAACATAATTGTATATATTTATTGTGTACAATATGTTGTTTTGAAATGTGTATACATTGTAGGATGCCTAGATTGAGCTAATTACTATATGTGGTACTTGACATGTCATTTTTTATATGTGTGGTGAAAACACTTAAATCTAATAGTTTTAAAATAGATATTAGAATGGTTAGGTACAGGAAGCAAATATCTAAACGATGTTTCTAAATTTTAGTTTAAAGGAGCTATAGATACCAAATAAAAAAAGAAAAAAGTAGAAGACATATCAAATGTTTTATGACTACTCCATATTGATCGGGTTATTTTCATTTGTTTTTGTAGAGAGAAGAAAAAAATTATTTTAAGATAATATGGTACTTTTTAGGTCCAAAGAATACTTACATCTGTAAGAGGATGCTATAAAGAGATTCCCTTCAGAATTCCTATAACTGAGTAAGGATGTGGGGGTTTTATTGGTTTGCTGAGTTCAATCTAGGCCCGAGGGACCCACTGGATTCAACACCTGTGAAGATGGAGCTGTGAGCCAGCCAGTAGAGCTCTCAGCCTCTCACTAATGCCAGCCAGCTGGGACCTCACACACAAGCACACAAAATGCCAACCTAATGCCCAAGGCAGAGACCTAAACAGTGATTGCAACATCTAAAACACTCACTAAACGACTACTGCATATGGTACAGGAAGTTCTTTTCATCCTCCCTAGGATTAACGATCAGGGAAGTGGTTATTCTGAGCAAGGTTTATACTTAAGCAAACCGTCCGAAGTTAAATTCACAAGGGGGAACAGTAAATAAATTAACATGACAACCAACAACAGCAACAACAAAAATTTCTTTACTTAATACATATTTTAAACCTTCATAGTATGCACTAAGAATAGCATGGCTTGCAAATCCAATCTATCAGACTCAGGGTCAGCAAGCTGTAATTCACATACCTAGGAGCACAAAATCAAAGTAACAGACTGAGAGGGCTTCTTTCAGCCCACATTCTGCGACAAGAGGTAAAACAAAGCTGGCAAATGTTCTGGTAAAACATTTTAGTAAAATCATCTTAGCATGGAATTTAAAAGAGAGTAACAAAGCTATGTACTGCTCATCAAGAGTTTATTTTCCATGAGATGAAAAATTGTTTCCAAAATAAAATAAAACACTCCAAAATGCCCAAAAATAAAAGAAAATAACAATGTATTTTAAATTCACTGCAGTTATGCAGGATTTTTATAGGCCCACCTCTTTAAATGGATCTTTTGTAAGCCTGCTTTAGCAAATCATTTGTAAAGTTTTAACGTGAAATGAGTCATATTTAATTGCCACTGTACATTGAGTTTTTTTGAAAAGTCTTGTCTAAATGCAACCTTCAGACATAGAGACACTCACTTTTGCATAAGAAGTGCTGCTTGCTAGATCACAAAGACATTAATAAAAAATTTTAAAAACATGCTCACTTCATAGGAATGCTTCCCCAAAACCCTGAAACATGACTCTTAGATTTTATACTGTTCACTTTCTAATTTAAAAATGCCATAGACAAGTATATCTGAACTTGTATATCATTTAAGAAAAATACAAGCAATTTCACATTACAAATTGCAGTTTACTTCTATTCAAGTTTTTCTAGCTGGGATAATAGATGCTTTTGACATATCTGCTCTGCAAAGTTGAGATCATTTTGCAAATATGGAAGGTTTGGATACTAAAATTTGTACATTTTTGACAATTCTATTGGGAAGACAATATTTCCTTCAGTCCCATAGGTATGGACTTTGCAGTTTTGGCCCAAGTGACAGCATATTAATTTAATAATTACTATAACTTCACAAATGCCTAAATTTCTAATCATAGTATAAATGGTTATAGACCATGGTGGACTCTTATTTTTGCAACCAGGACCTGCTGAGTTTAAAGGCTCTTGAGCATATTAACTCTTTCAGACACAACACTGTGTTTAATAAACTGTTACTGAACCTACAACTATTGGCCAGGTAATGTGCTAGAAGATGAATATACGAGGTAAATCAGACAAAGCCTATGCTTTGACGGCTTAAGAGATTTGTAGAGAAATATAAGACTACAATAAGTGCGAGGATAAAATATATCCAAAATGCTATGAGAACATTGAGGCACAAATGGGTCAGAACAAAGATGCAATGTAGATTGAGGCTCCCAACTGGACAACACGACCTGAGAAAATATTTCTTTCTCATGTCTGCCTGACAGGTTCATAGCATTAAACAATTAGGTATGTAGGTAGATGGGGGGCTGGGCATGGGATGAAAAAACATATAGATATAGCAGTGTATTTTAGAATCATGTCTGTAAATGTACATGTATATATTGAAAGGACTATGACTGGCTTGTGGCTCATGAGATGAAACAAACAGGGGATTAAATAGACTCCTAAGATAGTTTTACTGCTAAGGAAACTACTAGCCTGGACTAAATAAAAGTATCTGTTACTGAGACATTAAACAATCTGTGAAACCCAACTAGCAGGAAACAGGCTGAAGTAATGCTCATTCCCCAAAGAGGTTAAATTATTCAGTGTCCATTTCTGAGGATAATGGTGAAGGGAGAACACTCCAGACGGCAGCATCAAGGGTCCCCACCAGACAGCAATATAGGTGCCTAGTCAAAGGACGTGGGAGCCTTGTAATCCTCTGATGGGACTGAAAAATCACTGCCAGATAATGGGCATGTAGCAGAGAAGTACACACACCTTCTCTAGATCATTGTATTTCTGCTGATAGCTGGAGACAGCCCTTTGCTTTTAAAAGCTTCCAAGATTAAGACTAGGTTGAGCCTATTCAGATAATCCAGGACAATCTCTTTATTTTAAGGTTTGCAATCTTAAGACAACAGCAAATTATCTTTTGCCCTATAATATAACTGGTTCACAGCTTCCAGAAATCAGCGTAGAGGAATATTTGACGGGGAGGGGAGATCCATTCAGCTTACCACCCTGGTCATCCTGGACTTTGTGCATGATGCCATGCCTAGATAGGAATTTTGGGTTGTCTTCCTTGGGGAGAGAGAGAATATATGTTGCTGGTAGGAAGGACAGCGAGCTGAATGGTGATCAGAGAAGCAGACTTTGTCATTAAGCCCAGTCTCCTAAGGTTTCTGACCTTTTGGCCATGTGGCGGAATTTAATATCTGGCCCTGGTATGACTCGTTAGAGCATATGCTCAATTTTAGCAGAGACTCCTTGCTGACCCATAACAGATTAGTTTTAAGACAGATAATATGGGATTAAAAAAGAATACAGTAGGTTGAATAACCTAGCCAATCATGGTTGGTACAGTTGGTGTGTAATTAATTATTTGAAAATGGAGAACTACTATGTCTGGTAATGGTGAGCTAGTTCTTCTCACACATATTTATGACATTTTTAATAAAAGAAAAGATTCTTTAATAAAGGAGGCAAAGACAATTAGGTTTCCTAATTATGAAGTTAAGTAGTAATCTCTACCTCACACCCTATACTTGAAGGAATTTTATGTAGAGAGAGAAATACATTTCAAAGACAAAATAATAAAACATTTGTAAGGTAATATAGGAAGATGCCTTAATGACCTTGGGGTAGTAAATGATATCCAACTAGATACAAGAAATATTGACCATAACATAAAATTTGATAAATTTGATAATTAAAATGACAAAGTTCTGTTTATAAAAAATATAAAGTGAGTAAAAATCAAGTGATAAAATGAGAGAAGACATTTACAACACATATAATAAACATGGAAATAATATGTAGAATATAAAAACTTTTTCCCAAATAAAAAAACAATAGAAAATGAACAATAAATTTAATACACACTTTCTAAATGAAAAATGTCCAAATAACCAATAAACTTATGGATATAGCATGAATGTTTATCCTCTGCCAAAATCTCATACTGCGATGTAGCTCCCAATGTTGGAAGAGGGGCCTGGTGGGATGGTGATTGAACCATGGTGGTGGCTCACTCATGAATGACCTAGCATCATCCTCTTGGTGATCAGTGAGTTTTCACTCAGGTAGTTCACGCTAGAGCTGGTTACTTAAAGGAGCTTGGCTCCTACTCCTGTTGCTCTTGCTTCCTCTCTCATCATGTGACATGCCTGCTCCTGTTTTGCCTTCTGCCATGAGTTAAAGCTCCCCCAATCCTCACCACAAGCCAAGCAGACTCTGAAGACATATTTGTACAACCTACAGAACCATAAGTCAATTAAACCTTTTTTAAATATATATATATATATTTTATTGCATTTTATGTTTTGGGATACATGTGAAGAACATGCAAGATTGTTGCATACGTACACACATGGCAGTGTGATTTGCTGCCTTCCTCCCCATCACCTATATCTGGCATTTCTCCCCATGCTATCTCTCCCCAACTCCCCACCCCCCACTTTAAACCTTTTTTAAAAAATAAATTATCCAGCCTCAGACATTTCTTCATGACAATGCAAAATGGACTAACAGACTTATCAAAGACGCTCTAATAATTAGCCTTCAGGAAAATATAAATGAAACCACAAGTATATTATCATTATCCCTTAACAAGACTACTAAAGATTAAAAAGTTTAACAACAACAAGCTTTGTCAAAGGGTAGGAACAAGGATCATTCTCATTTATTGCTGGGGCAAATAAAAATCACATAACCATTTTGTAATACTGAATAAAAAACACTTAGCATGTAGCCTGGAAAAGAAAAGTTGCTAAATAGATGTTTGTTGTTGTGTTTGTAGTGGTGATGCTTCTGATTGATACTATTTTGCCTTCCCTGATCCTCAGGGGTAGAATTAGTCTTATTCATACTGTACACATTTATTAACTTCCTACTCTGTATCAGATACTGTGTTAGACTCGGAAGATACAGAGATGCATGAAAAATAGTTATAGTTCCTGTGCCCAAGTTGTTATTTAATGGTATTAATAATTTCATATTGACTTTAGTGTTCTCCTATAACAAAAATTTTAAGATCTACTATCTATTGAATACTTAACATGTACCGGGTAAAAAGAGCCAGTGTTAGTAAAAATAAAACAAAAAAAAAGATTAAAATTAACTCCAGATGGATTAAAGATCTAAACATAAGACCTAACACGATAAAAACTCTAGAAGAAAACATAGGCAAAACCATTCAGGACATAGGCATAGGCAAGGACTTCATGTCTAAAACACCAAAAGCAATGGCAACAAAAGCCAAAATAGACAAATGGGACCTAATTAAACTCCAGAGCTTCTGTACAGCAAAGGAAACAATCATTAGAGCGAACCGGCAACCAACAGAATTGGAAAAAATTTCTGCAATCTACCCATCTGACAAAGGGCTAATATCCAGAATTTACAAAGAACTGAAACAGATTTATAAGAAAAAAAAACAAACAAACCCATTCAAAAGTGGGTGAAGGATATGAACAGACACTTTACAAAAGAAGACGTATATGAGGCCAACAAACGTATGAAAAAATGCTCATCATCACTGGCCATTAGAGAAATGCAAATCAAAACCACATTGAGATACCGTCTCACACCAGTTAGCATGGCAATCATTAAAATATCTGGAGACAACAGATGCTGGAGAGGATGTGGAGAAATAGGAACAGTTTTACACTGTTGGTAGGAATGCAAATTATTGCAACCATTGTAGAAGACAGTGTGGTGATTCCTCAAGGACCTAGAAATAGAAATAGCATTTGAACCAGCAATCCCATTATTAGGTATATACACAAAGAATTATAAATTGTTCTATTATAAAGACATATGCACACATATGTTCATTGCGGCACCTTTTTACAATAGCAAAGACTTGGAACCAACCCAAATGTCCATCAACGACAGACTGGATCAAGAAAATGTGGCACATATACACCATGGAATACTATGCAGCCATAAAAAACGATAAGTTTACATCCTTCATTAGGGACATGGAAGAATCTGGAAATCATCATTCTCAGCAAATTGGCAGAAGAACAGAAAACCAAACACCACATATTATCACCCATAGGCAGGTGTTGAACAATTAGAACACGTGGACACAGGGAGGGGAGCATCGCACACTGCAGTCAGTTGTGGGGGGCTAGGGGTGGGACAGCAGGGGTTAGGTAGGGTGGGAATGGATAATGAGGGGAGAAATACCAGATAGAGGTGATGGGGGAATGAAGGCAGCAAACCACCTTGCCATGTATGTACCTATGCAACAATCCTGCATGATCTGCACATGTACCCTAGAACCTAAAGTACAATTAAAAAAAAAAAGATTTGGGGAAAGTTTAAGAATTCTTATTAGGCTCTTTCACATTCTCATAGCATTCTACTTTTAGATTCCATACATCTTTCCGTAGGAGTTTACTTCATACCCAGCAAGCAGAGCAGAAATTAGGAGAATCAAAAACGAGGAAATATGCTAATGCTCGCTAAGATTCCTCTTCATCTTGTACAAAATGTTGCTGTGTTATTAATCAGGGTACTGTATTTACCTCTCCAAGTGCCTCATTTATTATCAGACAATGAATTTCAACATTCTTTGAATTTTAATAAAGGGAGAAAAAAAACCCCAAATACTTTGGGACTACTTCTTCAACATCTTCATTTTACAGGTGAGAAAACCTGAAGTACAAAGAGGTAGAGTGAAAGATCCAAAGTCACATGGTTGGCAAGCAACTATGTTTCAACTATATTCATTTTATGTTAATTTTTGAAAAATTATAAGTTGTATCCTTATGGATGCCTTGATATTCCTAAGATATTTTCCAGTCAAACAAAGTTTTCTGGTGATAAAATCAAGTAACAAATTGGTTTTTAAGCCATATAACTGACTGAGTTGTTAAATACTAACTTTAAGGCTCTGTAGTCAGACATTGTATACACTTTTTGTTTTGTTGCCAACATATCATCTTGGAAGAGGAAAAATAACTGGCAAACAGATTTACAATATTCTTTCTTCAACAGTAGTAATTACACTGAAGAGTTCTCTGTAATTGAAGTAGAGGTAGCACACTCCAAATAGGTAAGGTCTTTGGTATTTTTGAAATCTAACAAAGATGGAAAATGAATTGTCTCTTTAATAGCTCAAGAGGATGATGACAAAGCACAAGTCAACAAGCCATCCCTGACACCTGACAGTACTTGGATATCATAAATACAGACACAAAATTAGCTTAATAACTTAGTTTTTAAGTTTAGGAAGCACAAATTTACCATTAGTAAAATGCAACCATTTTTGCCAAGGTCTAACATTCTATGGCATACCACCAGACTAGAGCCAGATGGACATGAAAAGGTGAGCCTTGAAATGTTTAGCAGGGTCTAGGGATATTTGAGTATTTAAGACAAAATATTGTATGATGACTGCACAATGATTATGTAAAGTTTCCCAAACAATTTTTATCTCTCACTTGCATGAAAATACATGCAGATTAACCCAAATACAAACATAGACACAGATTCACTTCCTGTTCTCACTGAACTGACCAATTGGGAGTAGACAGGCAGGCTAGCATGGGAGTTAAGTGCTTTATCTCTACAACCAGGAAACCTGTTTCAAACCCTCATTTTCTAGCCATGAACACTTATCAAGTCACTTAATGTCTAGGTGTCTAACTTTAAAATTTGGGATAATGCAAGTAATTATCTTACAATTTCATCTGAACTTCCATCATATAATTTATTTAATGTTTTTAGAACGGTCCTGGAAGATTGCTAGGTAAACCTGGTGCTGTTCCCAACTAATACTCTTGTGGATGAAAGAGAAATATTAATCAAGGAATTATTAGTAATATAAGAAGAAATATGAGTAAGTTTTATCATTTTTACTTTTCATATCCATGCTCACTTTATCTGTAGAGTCAAAGATTAAGATATTCAAAACACCAATATTAAAATAATACAATACCCACTCATGATAACCCCTCTTGTCAGACCTTCCAAGATTGAAATGGAGCTATAGTTAACAACCTCAAGCAAGTAACTTTAAAGTTTTCCAGGTCAAGTAACAGAGAGCATATCTTATAGATCTGATTCCCTGGTGCCTTTATATAGAAACACAGAAAAGGATTGAATAGAGCAGAGAAGATATCTGTTAGAATTTTGTTGGAGTGCGGGAAAACTTGAGAAACCAGAGAGAAATGTACTCCAGCTTCAAAGAACTACAGGAGTTTAAAGACATCTGGTTTTGCTATATTTTTTATATGACTGTTAGTCATGGATTTAAACCAGTAAACTCTCAGAGAGATTAAACAGCTTTATAGCCAGATGCTGTAGCCCAGTGTTCAGCATATATAGACCTGATGAAGTTACCAACTTTGAAGTGAGCAGAGGAATTCACAAGTGTTCCTTAGCACCCAGAGACAAAACCAAGTACAGTGTGAGCGTATTAGTGTTTATGCTTATGTGTCTGTGTGTGTGTGTGTGTGTATGTGTGTGTGTGTGTGTGTATAGGTGTATCTGGAGTGGGGCAGTTAAATGTGTCTACTACCTACATAGTGGTCTGTATCCTTAGACTAGCTTGAAATAAAAATGTGTAGGTAAGGAAGGAATCAGAGGACAAAATTAGGAGACTTCCTGAGGAACAGAACACATGCATACAAATATTCGGCAAGGTCAGGGCTTCCAACTCATATTTCATGTTGCTTTGTTTATGAATTTTTCCTTAAAAAAGTAGCTGTAACCACTGGATATACTTTAAGTTGTATTCATTCATAGATCTTATGTCCAAAATAACATTAAAAAATCCTCACCATGTGTTTAATACTTCATAAATAGCTCAGCATGAAAGAAGCTAGTGAGAAGACACAAGAATGAAAAATAAAAGAGGCTACTCAACTAATGTCTTCGGGGCTCAGGTTGATTATCTTTAAGGCCAGTAATGCTGTATTTAATTGAAAATTCTTAGTAGAGTCTCATGACACACAATGATTATCCATTAGTGGATTTATCATTCTTGTTTGATCTGAAATATAACTCTTGTCTGATATTTCTTCAAGTGTACAGTAGAAATATCACTCATCCATATTTCATACAGTAGAAGAAAGATGCAGCTGTGATAAAGGCAATGACAATGGCATATACTATATAGTGTACATCCTTATGAAGAAAACAATTATTAGCACTTTCTGAGCTGTTGATTAATTTGTCATTCACCCATGTGTGGGATACTTGCCTGTGTTTTAATGTTGGTGTACAACTTTACGGGTCATGTATATAATATTTCTCTTAAGTTATACTCTCAGATCAAATTTTGTTACATTTTGGGAAAGGTGGAAAATGAGGAATACCAAGTTTAGTTATTTTTAAATTCTTAATTATTATCGTGATTTGAAACTACCTTTCTGTTATTTTCTGCATTGAGGTAGCCTACAGATTGGAATATTACTATTTTTTCTTCTAAGCAAAATACTGATAAAGATTCTTGAAGAGAATAGATAAATTATAAAATAATCCACAAGTTTCTTGAGAGGAAAGAAAATAAAAAAAACAACAAATTGTGTAATAGCATAGTTTGCAACCAGGGACAATTATACTCTCAAATGACTTTGTTATAATCTGGAAATATTTTTAGTTGATAAGATTGAGTGAGTGCTACTGGCATACAGTGGTAGAGGCCAGGGACACTTCTCAACCTCCTAAAATGCAAAAGACAGATAATAAAAACAAGGAATTATCCAGCACAAAGTGTCAATACTACTGTGGTTGAGAAACTCTGCTGTGATGCAAATTAATGAAAATCTGATGAAGTCGTTTAGACTTCCCATGACATAATAAATTCAGTAAACAGCAAAAATGAACTTTTTGCTAATCTGGGCCTGTTACGTTCTTGAGCATTATACTATAAATTCACTTTGCAGAACATCAAACTTTAAAGCTAGACATTCCATCATAAAGTATATCAATTCAGATCATATACCAAGAAATGAATCGATGCAAGACAGATGAAAAAATTGATCTTTGAATCTTTTTTTGTGTGTTTAATGGATTAGCTTATTTCACCGATTAACTTGAGTGCTTGATTTTTTTGGCAAGCAGTTCATTATGGGAAACCTTCAGGAATAATCACAGAAAATTATTATAAGCATAATTTAAGTATCTGATCAAGAATTCTCATTTTCATGAATACATTATGACATTGCTTTGTAGGTACATTAGAGCCATGTTGGATAATTTTAAAAGTGTTTTATTAATACTGACTCTTATCTTTCAAAAGATAATATTTGGAATATAAGATGTTATGTGTATTTTTGCAAGAAAGAACTATAATGAATGGGTAAACATTAAAATATTAAAAGAAGTATATTTCTAGAATTACTGACCACAGATTGTATAGCCTTGTGGAATAGTGCATGTATCATCATGTGTGTTGTTCAGTGACTGTGCTAACATACATCTCACTAGATGTCAGATTTGCCTTATATAGCTAAAAATTTCCCTTCCAAGTTGGAGTTAATGATTCTGATCACATTTTTTTTATTGTGAAAGCACGCATAAGTAAACAGAAGACACAAAACCATGCTTATGCTATAACTGTTTATAGATCCTCTGCTACACTTGCTTTAGTGGAATTCAAGGAAAGTCTGATTTAAAGCTGAGATGCATACATACATGGAGTTAGAAGTAAAATATACATGTGAGCATGTATGTGCCTGTGTTTCCCATTGCTTTACTGACAGATATTTGGCAAGTACCAAAGCCATTGATTTATTTAACTATTATAGATGGATAACTAACCTTTAAACAAATACCAAGGGAGGCAGTATTACTTAAAGTCATATTAAAGTAAAAATGACTAATGTCATAATCTTTAAAACTGATTTGGAAAGAAGAGGAGACAAAATTATAAAGAGCAAAGGTAACCTAAAGATATTTGGAGGTGTATATGGAAGTTGTAGGTCAGTAGGAGATCCTAACACAGAGTTTGAGAAGGGCAGCATCTTACTGGGTCTAAGCAGTATTGACTCAAGCATTCATTTCATCAATTTAAATAAAATATACCAATTTAATTATAAAACAAAATATAAAATTATTTTTGAAGGACATAGATTAATTAATTAGGCTTTGTGTAGGCCCAGAAAGCTGCTTTAAACCTAATTATTTCTATGAAAAGCTTAAAATCCAAGTCTATTCCTATTGTGTGACATCTACCCTCACCAAAATCATTCATACTGAAATTAGTTTTTGAATTTTGATAAATGCATCAAAGAACCTAAATATTCAATTCAGAAGAGACAGAAAACTAAAATTACTTTTATCTTTCAAAGCAGAAAGTCTTTTCTACTTCCTCTGGTCGGTTCTAAATAACTGGTTAGAAATGTTGGAGAAGAAGGCAAGATCGGAGGTATATTTTCATTTTTTTTAAATGATACTTTAAGTTCTGAGATACATGTGCAGAGCATGCAGGTTTGTTACATAGGTATACATGTGCCATGGTGGTTTGCTGCACCCATCAACCTGTCGTTTACATTCAGTATTTCTCCTAAGGAGGTATATTTTCATAATGTCTTCTGATATCCCCTTCTTTCTGTTTGTGGAAGTCAGTGCTATATCTGATGGTTATTAGTTTATCACTCTTCATAACATAAACAATTACAGCAACTTGTTCTAAAGAATAAACTTTAGTGTAGAGTAAAATGTTTATTTAACACATTTTTATATATCAAGTGATACATGAGTTGTTCTCTAATTGTGATTCTGGGTCCACAGTATCAACATTAATTTTTTGTAAATACAAATTTATGGGCCCCCTCCCAGATCAACTGAATCAGAATATCTGGGGACAGGACTCAGCAACCTGTGTTTCAACGAGTCCTCTGGATGATTCTGATGTGAACTGAAGTTTTGGAACCAGTATGCAGTGCAGATTAATAAATGATTTACTTCTCATAGAGTTTATGAACTATTAAGACAGTAATTATGAGAGCATGTATATTTCAGTGAAACCATGTGCAAGATACAAGGTTCATACAAAGGAAAACATAACCCTTTTTCTGGAGAAATAAAATAAGATTTCATGGAGGAGGCTATGCTGCAATTAAACTTGAGGGAGTAGGGATTTTTCAGAAAACAAGTGAAACAGGTATGCTAAATGAAGAGATCAACTGAGGATCTTAATCCAGACTGTAATCAGGCAAGGTTTTTGTGGGGTTTATGTTTTAAATCTTCTAAAGATTCCTTTGCTCTTGAACTGGTTTTCAGAACGTTATGGTTAGGTCATTTCCCAGTTTAAATTGTTCCTGGGGAAAATCCAGAAAATTAAGCTGAGAAGCCAGAATCCTAAGCAGTATAATATAGTGTTTAAAAATTTAAGTCAGAGAAAGAATTGGGCATAAATGTTAATTCTTGTGTACTTAGTTCTTACTACTTGGGTATCATTCATAGTTATATATGCACACCCAGGTTGTTTTATTTCTATGATTCAGTCTTCTGATGTATAACTGAGATAATAACACCTGTATCACAGGGATGTTGCTTGTTGGTGAGATTAAATGAGATAATATATGTAAAGTATCTGCTACCCTTTCTGTCTCTTTTAATGTGTAAGGTTATCTGCTGAGATTACCATCAGAATAAATATATTTAATAATAGTATCTGCTATTTATTTCATGTAAAAATTCTTGAAATCAATGGGCTGTATGGTAAACAATACCATTAAAGCATAAAATATTATTGCTGTGAACAGAGAGCATGCTATGAATTTAATGTAGATATGTGTTCACACACACATATAATTAGTAATATCCTTAAAAAGAAAAAAGATCTCTATCTGACACATTTTTAACAAACTTGTTGAAAGCTATTCAGTGCATGTGAGTCTCTGTGTGTGCACGTGTGTGCACTTAACTCAATATTACAGCAAACTAGATATTCACATTGTTTCCCTGACAACCACTCAAGCATTGTCTAAATATCTTATGGCTATGGATGATTGTGCAACATACATTTAATCTTATGGAAAATAATAAACATCCACAAGCGTGAATGAATGGATTAATTTGACTCAGACAAAGAATTAGTCTTTGTTGGGGAAAGTATTAATCATTTAGTGATGTGCTGGAATAGTTGAAACTGATCTTAATGTGAAAAAAAGAAAGCCTTGAAAATAAGGGAGGAAAAAGCAACAGTGTGGTCAATCTGAGGTAGAAAATTGATTTGGCAAATACAACCCATTAATTTTGCCATTAACCAAGTGGATATGCCTTTAATTTCTATTCCATAATTCTGCCCTAGAACAACTGCAGCCCAGCTGACATTAGTATATTTAAAATAAGTATAAGAAAATATTGAATGTTAAAATCTGCCATCAACCTTCAACATTTCTTACAATTATCAAATACGTATTGTCTCTGGTGTTGAAAACTGGCTAGAAAATTTTTTGTCATAACAAGTTTTTCATAAAATCAAATAATGAAGGTAAGCAACTGTCAGTCTTCAGGAGCATAAACCGATCTTCTGGAGTTCACAGAAATATGCTGCATATGGGGTAAGTTGTCTCAGCCTGAGAACTTGACTCTCCCCTCAAAGCCATCTCTATGCCATTGATGGCTCCCTCTTGGTGTTACTGCTATATCATTGGCAAGGCATAATATTGAATTTTTTGCTCTTCAGAAATTCAGCTTTTGGTCATTGGGATGGTGGCTGAAGGTACCACTGACTTACAAATATACATTATTATGAATTATTCATTGTGCAAATAATAATTCCTGACTCTTATGCTATGATTTTAGGGAGTAATAAAAGACATCCCCCAATAAACAATCATATGGACAAAATGGTTATCAGCCACTGTGTGTTTTTGTTTTAATTAAATTTTTATATTTTATTCAAAATTATAATTATTGATGGGCTTTTCCCTCTTTAAAAAAGTCACTTTATTGAGGTATAACTGACATACAAAAAGCTGTGCATATTTAAAATGTACAACTAAGTTGGAAAAGTATATACTACCATTGAAAACATCAATATGATCTACATCACAAACTTATTCATCATCACCTCCAAAAGTTTCCTCCAACCCTCTTTATTTGCTATTATTTTATGATAAGAACACTTAACCTAAGATCTACTCCCTAAGCAAATTTTAAAGTATGCAAGTGTTAAGTATAGCATTGTTTGCTATAGGTAATACTGTGAAGTGGCTCTTTGGGACTTCATCTTGCACAACTAAAACACTGTACTCTTTGACTAACACCTCCCCATTTCTCTCTCCCCATAGACCCAAGAAACTACCAGCCTTTTCTCTGCTTCTGTGAATTTAACTATTTTCAATTTTTTTAATGTAGGTGGTATTTTGCAGTGTTTGTCCTGCGTCTGGCTTATTTCACCTAGCATAATGTTCTTTGGGTTCATCCGTGTTGTTGCAAATGGCAGGAATTCCTTTGTAAAGGCTGAATATTTAGTTACATATTTATATATCATATTTTCTTCATTCATGAATGGACACTCAGTTTGTTTCCATATCTTGACTAATGTGATGATGCTGCAATTAACATGGAAGTTCAGATATCTCTTTGATATCATGATTTGAATTCCTTTGGGTATGTACCCAGAAAAAAGATAGCTGGATCTTATGGCAATTATATTTTTAATTTTTCGTGGAACCTCTATACTGTTTTCCATAGTGGCTGCACTAATTTACATTCCTACCAACAGGGTATAAGGGTTTCCTTTTCTTTACATTCTTACCAAAACTCGTTATCTTGTGTTTTTAATAGCCACTCTAATAGATGTGAGGTGATAGCTCATTCTGGTTTTGATTTGCATTTCTCTTGTGATCAGTGATGTTGATCTCCTCTAAAATATGTGTTGGCCATTTCTACGCCTTCTTTTTAGAAATGCTATTCAGATCCTGAGCCCATTTTAAATTTTTTAAATTAAAAAATTATTTTTTTGATATAAGATCTCACTCTGTCACTCAGGCTGGAGTGCAGTGATGCTATCATGGCTTACTGCAGCCTTAAATTCCCAGGCTGAAGTGATCTTCCAGCCTCAGCTTCTCAGGTAGCTGGAAACACAGGCATGTATCACCATGCCCAGCTAATTTTTTTTAATTTTTTGTAGAGATGGGCATCTTTCCATGTTGCCCAGACTCCTCTGTCCATTTTTAATTCAAATTATTATTATTATTTTTGCTATTGAGTTGTAGGTGTTTCTTATATATTTTGGCTATTAATCCTTTATCAGATATATGGTTTCCAAACATTTTCTCCCATTCTCTAAGTTGCCTTTTAATTTTGTTGATTATTTTCTTTACAATAAAATAAAGTTTTTTAGTTACATGTAATCCCACTTGTCTATTTTTGTTTTTCTTGTGTGTTTTTTGGTGCCATATTCAATAAATCATTATATTGTATGATTTTAGAATCAACACAGGGACGTCTCCTGAGTATCTTTGCTTTATAGTGGTGATAGGGCTGTAAAGATGATGGTTAAGGAAGCAGGAAACTTTAGGGTTAAAATTACAGTTAGAAAGGGAGTCAAAAAATATTGAAATCTTCTTCCTTGTAACCATATTACAAGTAATAACAGCTAGCATTCATTGGTAAACACTAGAAATTGTATCAATTTCTATTTGATCTCGTTTGATCATATGGTATGAGGTAGGCATGATTAACTCTAATACATAGGTGAATAAATGAGTTTAGATGTATTATATGGTTTTTGCAAGTCATGTACCTAACATGTAGCAGACCCAGGATTCAAACTTCTGGTTGGTGGGTCCAACATTCAAACTGTTCTCACTATACCATGCTATCAGAGAACTACTGGACAAGAATACCAGGAGTCTCTTAAAATTAGATATACCTGATCTATTGAAGAAACTGACTTCCTAATGCCTGATTATTTTCTTTTAGCTCCTACATTTTGATCTCTCTAGAACTAGACCATCTCAATTGGTATTCTCCACCTTTTCTTTTTTTTAATCACAATATATTATTTTAATCAAATTAGAAATCCACACCTGACAGATTGGTTATATTTTTTTTACAAACAATATAATTCTTTGGGTAATTCATTACCTTCTAGATTTCTACTGGGCACCTTTTAATAAACTCTGGAAATTCTCATGCAAACATAAAGCACTAGTGGGAAATCTCCCAAAGTTAATATTTTCTAAAACTATTTTTATATTATTTTGCATATTTGTGTATTGTTTTGTATATTAAGTATATTTCCAAAAATAGGCATCATAATATACATAAATATATTGAATTATACCCTCTGTTCAATAATACTTCAGTATAAACACTTTTCAATCACACTCAAAGTTATCCACAGAGGACAGGTTTCTAATACATGTTCACATGAGCAACAGATGTGTGTTCTTGCTGTTTAGCGGTGATGTCTGAAGTTTTCCCTCTAACTCTGAGAAGAAAATCTAAGAGAACGATTCACTCTTCTTATTGGGAGGAAATGTTCAGTTATTTCAAGGGGAACAGCATTAATAATCAAATACTGATTAAAATGGAGAAAACATTTTTCATCTGCTTAGCAGATAATTCTCATTCAAGTTTTTGAGTTCTATCTATCTAGCTATGTGATACTAAACATATGTCAGAGGATTAGGACTCAGAAACATGTTTAAAAATTACAAATACTGCATGTTCTTACTTATAAGTGGGAGTTAAACATTGAGTACACATGGAAATAAAGATGAGAACAATAGACTTTGGAGACTACTAGAGTTGGGGAGGGTGGGATGGAGGTAAGATTTAAAAAGCTACTTATCGAGTACCATGTTCACTACTTGGATGATAGGATCATCAGTACCCCAAATCTCAGCAACGTGCAATTTAACCCAGTAACAAACCTGCACATATACCCATGAAACTAAAAGTTGAAAATAAAATAAAATAAAATGAAATATTTAAAAAAACATGAAAAACTTCATAAAATGTAAAAGTGTCAGAAAATAAGACTCACATACCACAGAATAACTGAAAAATATATAAAGAATTAAAAACTCTAGGAGTAAATTATATTGAAAAGCCCTAAATAATTATATCCAAATAGTGCCTAAAACGTTCTCAGCATTTAGATCTCACATTTGACAAAATCTTGAAAAATCTAGCTGTATTGAATAGACAGGAGAATATAACAGAACTTCTTGAGCTTAAGAATCAGACCAACCTGGGGTCAAACTCCAGGGCTTCCACCAGGCATTTAGCTTGTCTGACTTTATTATTCTTCCCTGAGTCTGCTCTTTGTCTGTAATGAGGAGGTGAGAATGTCCACCTTAAATGAGTATTGTAAAGATTAACTGAGATAGCTATATAATAATTTAGTAGGTTTGTTGAATTACATTAGGTCTTTCTTCCATCTAGTACTTCTGATAGGCTTCGAGTTACTATATGCATTGGAAAGGATATTCGAATCAGAAATTGTTTGCTATTGTCCTTCCTTACCATTATTTCCTCCCTCCCTTTTTGTTTCTTTTTTTATTCTTATTCTCTCTTCCAGCTTTCATTATGTCAGTTGTGCTAACATCTCAATATAACATGTTAGGCTCCTTGGAGTATAAACACTGTATAAATGTAATAAACAAATGCTTTGTAATAACAGTAAAGTGTCTCTTACCAGGTGCAGCTTACCAGCTCTTCTTTAAGTTGGAAAGCCCACATACATAATTCTAATGTGGGCTGCTTCCTTGAGTTCATCATTCTAGAAAACCTCTAAGTTCCATTGTAATTAATTAAACTTGTCTACATTATTATATCATATATATCAGTATCTGTTTACTGACTAATTCAATGTGCAATTAATGATGCAATTTATTATCTGATGGTATTTGAGATATCTTGGATATTGTGATTTGGATGTGTTTTTGTTTCAAAATATAATTCTGCATTCGAATGTAGGATGAAATTGAGAGTTGGAGAAAGTATATAAAGTTCTTCCTTTTTTACTCTTACTTTTTTTTCTAGCTTTCCTAATATTTATTTTTATATCAGTTTATATATACTGGTATGTAATGCATATACAATCCAACCATTAATATTACTTAAAAAGACAAAGATTTCTGGTCTGGGTTTGAATAGATTACCATTCCCAATAAAATTATCCTTATTTCTTGATAGGTTACTCATTAAAAGAAATAAAAATTCGATTCAGATACCCACAGATTTTGGGGGACATTTGTCTGTTTCTTCTGGTACTTTTGTAGCAGGAATTATAAGCAGTAACCTGGGGATAAATGCAGCCAAGCATTTCCTTCACTCTATCCACAATATTCATGACTAACTCTTCAAGGGAAAAAAAAAATTTTGTAAAGGGTTCCTGTATTTTTTTCCTTATGTTGTTTCAATTTCTAACTCCTTATTTACCCTTTAATAGGGAGTCAAGTCTGATAATTGCTGCAGACACAGCAGCAAAGCTAGGGTCATTTATTGACATAAAGGTGGCTCTTTCCCAAGGGATCTGATAATATTTGGATTAAAAGGGATAGTGCACGTGTCAGAAAAGGATAGTGATTTTTACAGTACCAACAGTAGTAGTCCAAGTAGGATGAATAAACTCTCTTTTTACCTCAGTAATTTTGTAAATGGTTAAGGTAATATTTGCATTTGTTGTCCTCTTTGAATGCTGACCTTCAGATCTGCAGTTGGACTGACTTGCTGTTGGCAGCATTTTGTTTTTTAAAGGCTCTTTTGAGGCCAGGTTAATTTCCACAGAGATTTTCTTTTGCCTCAAACATTCTATCTCATTTTACCTTCTGTGCTTGGTGCTCATTACAGCATGATTGACTCAAGGATGAAATATAGATGCTCGTAAAGGTATTTTTTATTCCCTAATAAACCTCCTCAACCCTTGATCTGATTTTTATATGTAGTGAAATATGTATTGAGAAAAGCAGCCTACAAACTATCTGATTCTACCAGAGTGCTACTGACTTGTTTAACCTTCATTTGGAAAGAAAGGCTATTTTTCCCAATTAGACAATTTCCCTTTTTAAAAGGGGGCAAAAGATGAGGCCCAGATAAGATGAATTATCAGGTTACTTGTCTCTTGATTCAATGGTAATTCCTTGAGACCTTTCAAAACGTGACACCTCTTTTAAAGAAGAGATTATGTCAATATCAATTGCCCTCGTTTTATTGAGCTCAGGACACCCATAAGTATACTATAAAAGTGTCAACTGGTGATGGAGCCAGCTACAAAAAGTATTACCTGGACCAGGAAGCTAGACATTCAGGTTGTGCTTAGAGGGATGAAAATTTTGAAGACATTCTTCCTGATAGCTCTTCCCAAATCTCAGAAACTCTCATCTGGAATTACAGGGGAGGCTAAATATAATGTGGAAAAAAAATTTACCAGGATCCTGATGCCATTGCTGGCAATTTTATGGTTGAGTGACACAGCATCATTGTGAGAGTAACGAATGAGTCAAGGAATGTCCAGATACAAATTCCAAAGCCTGCATTTTATTAACACACTCACGGTAATCTGCTAACTGAACCAGATGGGAAACAACCTGAATTGATCCTAGAAAGCTGTACAAATTGGCCAGATAAGTTTAGTGTGCACATTGAATCAACATGAGATTGTTACTTATGCCACCACGTCTCATCTGTATGTTTTTGTCATTGGGTCAGCTGTATCTGCAGTCAGATATTTCCTGAAGTTCAGAGGATGAGGTACTGCAAAATGGAGACATGAGCCTTCTCCCAATTTTTAGGAAACCAAGAGTTCAATATGTTTATTTCGTAGTAAGATTCATATGTTCACTTGTTTTGCATCCATTCTAGTGATGTCCTTACGAATTTCTTTGGGTGTCACAAAGGAGGAGAGCTGAAGATTGCTGTCATTTTTTTCCTTGAAATATACTTTGAGTACTGACTACTGGATGCATATGAAAGGCAAAAGGAAAAATGGGCCATTTATTATTTAGTAAACCAAAGGTATATAGGGGAGAATTTGGAGCTGCAGGAGGAATTTTGTAGGGGATATAAATCAGAGGTCCCAGCAGGCACATTAAACTTGGGAGAAGTTACTGAAGCCACTAAAAAACAAAGTGATAGAGATGTCTTAGGGCACAATGGAAAAGCATTCTGTGCCACTAACAAAGAGCAGGGCATTGTTAATTTCTTATCCAACCTCATTCCCACATCACTCTAACCTACTTCAGGTACAGGGGGTGGGTTAGTTGTCAAGAACCCATAAAGATATTAGCACGGGGCGAACAAAGTTTCTTTTGCTATGTACTGAATGCTTCTAAATAATCTCATGTATGTCTCAAAAAAAAAAAATGAACAAAACAGAACCCAAAACAAAGAAAACAATCACAAAACCATTATTTTTCACTATGGTTGTTCTCATTTTAAATATCTAGAAAATAGGAGGCTAACTTACTTGCCCAAGCTTTCACCTTGTAAACTAGAGAGATGGATTTTCATCCAAGTGAAGTAACATCTTACTTTAGGGTGAAGGAATTGTTAATAATTATTACTATACCTTCCCTGATAATCCCCCCACCAAATATTGACTTCCAAGGACTAGAGTGAAGGATTATCTGATAAAAGCTATACAAACGAGACACACTGCAGTATTTTACTACTGTTTTACCAATGCCTACCTCTTGGTATGTAAGCATGAAGTCATTATAAGTAGCTGGACTAGGCATACAATTAGGAGGAAGATGAGTCACTAAGCATGTAAATGATCAGAGAGGATTTTTTATAGTAGGAGAAGTGCAAAGAAGTAGGATCTTCTTAGTACCAAAAATTCCAGGCTTATAGAGTGTTACAGATAGAAGTCACCCCTAGTGCAATATTCCAACTCAGGGCCATTATCTTTTGCTAGGTTAAAAGGATGCCAAATGACAATTTATAATTACATCAATGAGCATTTATAATTTATGCCTCTATTTATAGGGAGTTATCACAAGGCTAAATATCCACTCTGATCTTATAGCTGACATGTTGAAAAATCAAAACACATCAGCTCCTGCCATGAATAATCTGTTTAAACAGTAAAGCAAATAACCTTTGATTAGTATGGCTGGCATTAATTTAGACATCCCACTTCCGTCGGTGTTTAGCTGTACAAGACCGTTACAGAAGCATCAAACATATCTCATTAAAGAAAACAAGGAATTCAGCCTAATCTTGAGTATTAAACTGAATTAACTGAATCCAAAATAGACTTCTTATCTGTTAATTCCAGCTCACAAATTATTCAGAATATCCTAAACTTAACTAATTATCTCTCTAAGGCTAGGATCCCTGTGAACAGAAAATCTGAAAAATCAGTTGCTTCTTACAACCTAAAATCTATCTAAACTACTTGATGAAAATTTTTGGATTGGTAATAATTGCTAACTTTTATTAAGCAATTTACTGTGTGCTAGGTGATATATTAAGCCTTTTCTATTAATTAGGTCATCTAATCCTGACATTTTTCTTAGGAGATAAAATAAACATCTAATATATAAGCTTAACAATGGAATTGAGACATGGAATGGATAAGGAAACTACGGAAGTTTCCACAGAGAGGTGGTTCTAGGGAAGGGTCAGGGACCTGACTCATTTGACTCTGAGTTCCTGATGGTAGTTCTATAAAACAGATTCTTTCCTGTCAAGTGTCAGGAGACTGTTATTGCCCATTTGTGAAAACCCAGACCTCCTTCATATCGTATCAGAATAACCTCCTTTCTTTTTTCTTTTGTTTTGTTTTGTTGTTGAAACAGAGTGTTGCTCTGTTGCCCGGCATCATTGTGTGCTCTGCGTTGAGCTTTGTTGCAATAGTACCCTCTAGGCTCACCGCAACCTCTACCTCCCAGGTTCAAGTGATTGTAGTGCCTCAGCCTCCTGAGTAGCTGGGATTACAGGTGTGTGCCACCACACCTGGCTTATTTTTGTATTTTTAGTACAGATGGGGTTTCACCATATCGGCCAGGCTGGTCTTGAACTCCTGACCTTGATCTGCCCACCTCAGCCTCCCAAAGTGTTAGAATTACAGGTCATTTTTTTTCTGGAGACATTTATTCCTTAATGACAAGGATTCTGTTTTTAATTTAATATCTCAAATATCAGCAACATTTCTGGTTCATATTTATACTCAGTATGTAGTTGTTGAGAATGTATGAACAAATGACAAGCTTTGTTTTTAAAGCTCACCAGATTGACAATTTCAGCTTTTCTTCCATTCACAAATCTGATGCATGTAGGAAGAGCTACACCAACATAATAATCCCTGTAATAACAGCTCCTTTTTAAATTAAGAACGTGATCTAATTTAAGCCTCATAACAACCCTATGATATACCGCTATCATCTCCATTCTGAGATGAGATGAGCAGATTGAGCCAAAGTTAAGCCACTTCTCCAGGACCATGCGGTGAAAAGAAAAAGAACAAGTATTTGAACTCAGTCCATCTACTGTTTGAGTCTGCATATTCAGCCACTGCACAGTATTTCCCCTGCAAGCAAAATCTGCACTTGATAAATCTTTACATCATTGCAATTTCCCTGTTTTCACTGGTCAAATGTTGATAAGTCTTGTATTCAAAATGACAAAACCACACACTGCATATTAGCAGTAGCAGGACTTGAATGGTAAATAAATGAAAAAAATATATTTACCCAAATAAGTTGAAATTTTACATCTACACAAAAACCTGTCTGCGAATGTTCCTAGCAGCTTTATATATAATTGCCCAAAATTGGAAACGATCAAGCCGTCCTTCACTAGGAGGGTAGATAAGAAAATTGTGGTATATTCATACAATGAAATATTATTCATCCATACAAAGACATAAGCTATCAATTCAAGAAAATACATGAATAAATCTTAAATGCATATTGCCAAGTAGAGGAAGCCAGTATAAAAAGGCTACATATTTTATAATTCCCAAATATATGACATCTGGGAAAGACAGACACATTAGTAAGATCAGTGGTTGCTAGGGGTTTGTGGGATGAGGGGAAAGGTAAGGAGAAGCGATGAATAATTGGAACAAAGAGGAACACGGGAATTTAGGGCAGTGAAACTATTCTGTATGATACTCTAATGATGGATACATAACATTATGCATTTAGCAAAACTTATGTAATACATAACACAAAGAGTCAGCCCTAGCGTTCACTATAAACATAAGTTAATATTAATGTATCAATGTTTGTTCATCAATTATTGTCATATAAAATGTGTATCACATGAATGCAAGCTGTTCATAATAGAGGAAACTGTGTATATGGTGTGGAAGGGGCCATATGAGAACTCTTTGTATGTTCTGCACAATTTTTCTATAAACTTAAAATTGCTCTAAAAATAATATCTACTAATTTTTTAAATAAATGTATATGTTATTTAATTAAAATATTAATGATACCAACCATTCTGATATTTTGGAAAACATGGAACTTTTCATTTTATAATATTATAGAAAGTGATTTCTATCTGATAGCTGTCATCACAAACACTTGCTTATAATATCAATAATATCAATATTTCATTTAAATCTTAGCTTTAACTACTAGAAAAAAAAATGTAGCATATAAATTTACTGCCCTGAAGAAAGATACCCAAAGAAGAAAACCAAAGTGATGAAAACAATTACTTGTTTAATACCTACTATGTACTCTGTTCTAATGGGAGACAAAAAATAAATAAATGATTATTTGCTTTCAATATAACCCCAGGACAATAAACACAATGTAGAATTCATTAAAGGACCATTGCATCCTGCTGTCATATTAATCAACAGTGCAACTGGCTTTTCACTCGGGTTATGATATTACTTTTTGGGACTTGTTTTTGCTGCTCATGAAATGCCAGGCTGAATATTTCTTAGTGGGATAAAGGACCAAGGCTCAGTGCTTGTCTTGGGGGACCCAGTCATCAGTCATAGAAAGGAGCCATCGATAAGCAACTCATGATAGCCCATTAAGCACTCAGTTAAAATAAAGGCATATATTAAGGGCTGTAACAGCAGAGCAAAAAGCCCTCAGAGAGAATGCAATCCTATGAGGGAGCTAAGACAATTCAGAAGAGAAAAAAATGGCAAAGACAAGGTGTAATCCACTGTAAAGGCTGTGCAGTCCTCATAGATGCTGTGCATAAGCAGTTCAATAGGGATTGTAGTATTTCAGGGATAAATGAGACCTTAAACTTTATAAATAATATGACGCTTTGACACCTTCTGTGTAATATCCTATGTATACGCTTGTCTTGAACTAATACTTTCATTACAAATCATTTTAGATAAGATTTAGGCAGTTAATTCCACAACATTTTGCTTTAAAATATCCAGGTAAGAAAAATAGACTTTCTTAAGAGACCGTGAAGATTTATGGGGAACCTGAAATGAATATTGACACATAAAGAATGTACTTTGTTTTGATTCCACTACAAATTTTTCAGCTCTAGTTCTCTTTTGAATCAATTTAATATACAGGGTCTAACCCAGGAAGTAAAAGAAAAGCCTATGCAACAATTCTTCGGAGGAGAAAAAGACAGCAATAGTACAAGATAATAATTTCAGAATATGTGAACATTGACTCAAAATCTCCAGCAACAAAAACAAGTCCCAGAGAGTCACATCATAACCCAAGTGAGAAAACAACTGCACTGTTAATATCACAGCAAGATGCAATGGTCCTTTAATGATTTCTACATTGTATCTGTCACAAACAATTGGAATTACATGACTTCAGGGCTATGTCATTTGTTCCCCCAAACCAAGGTTTCCACAAGGGACATTATGAGATTTGATTAGGGATTATCCAGAAAAGTCATGGGAAACTAAAATAAATTGTTATTTCTATACCGACACATAGCAGAAAGAACTGGCTGGAGAAAAGAGGAAAAAACAGATTAGTTTGTTTTAGCTTAATTTAGATTTTTATATTAAATTGTCCGGCAGTAGGCAAGACCATGAAGAGTAAGAAGGGGATGAAAGTCGGGCAAAATGAAGAGACATAAGGGATGAAAATGAAACTAAGAAAGAATGGATACCTAGTCTTGTTTGGATTATGTTGGGGGAATGTATGGGAGAAAACGGAGTGACAGCGGCAAGGTGGTTCAGGACCCCATTGCTCCAGTTTTGAAGATTTTGAGGACATAAAGACCATGGAATATAAAAATGTTTAAAAACTCAGTTACTCCATGCTCAGTCTGCTAGAGAAAAAACAGCTCTTATTTGTATACACACAGTGAATCTTCCTGGAAGAATAACCTTTTCCTTCTAAAACTACAGGGCAGGTCATTGACCTTCAGTTAAGAATTACCTTCAAGGGGCTAGGACAAATGAGTTACCTAGAGACAGGCACTGAAGAGCTGGTGAATTAAGAGATACATCATCCTTTTGAGAGTGATATGTTTGCTTTTCTCCATCACTGATGCTTTCCTGAACAGTCTGTCAATAGCTGACCTCAGATTCCTGCTCATTCATTGATATATTCAGATAAAAATCCAACAGGACCAACCCACAAGGTGACCCCTTTGATCCGTCCTAAATCTAGTTCCACATGCCACCTCAAGCAACCCAAAAGAAGCTCTGTGGTTCATGGTTCACCCTCTTGACTTGTGACCAGGCAATGCAAAACAGGTAAAGAACAGAAGAAGCAAAAGAAAGGGACAGAGGAGGAGAGAGTAGAAGTGATAGAGACAAGCAATGATTTATTACATTCTGGCAATGTTTCATCTTTTCAAATGGGTTTTATTATTAACCCAAATCAGAGGAGTAGGCACATCACATGAAACTATTATTTTGAGAAATGTAATTTCTTACTGTGTCTATTTTTCTTTCTAATATATTTCCTATCAACTTTGATGGCCTCAATGGTAATATTGAGCCTTTACCAATGATCCAACTATTGGCCTACAGAAACTGAATTATTTTTTCTTATCCATTTATATAAAGACTAATGATAGAGACTGTGATCAAGTCTATAATTTTATAGAGTTGATATAGAGTATGATACGGTCTCTAATGTAGATGGATTCAATTCACACACATCTTTAAAGAATGAAACCTCATGCATCCTCTTTATTAGGGACATATTCTAAGGTACAAAATGTGTATAGTCAGGGAATCCTTACAAATACTACCTTGCATTCCAAGACGACTTCCTGTGCATAGGTATTTGGTGATAAACTTTTGGCATCACCTGTTTGAAATTATAAAATTCACATCAACCCTTGGGCTCCTGTTTTGAGAGATCCTGTGAAGCAGAAATCTGCTCAACCACTCATTTATTTTTCTGGTGTCTTCACGGTGCCTTCTGGGTGCCATGTCCTGACTAGGTACTTTCTTTAATACTCATCACCTTTCTAACAAAAGGGCAGAAAATTAGAAGAACTGGAGTGCAATATCAAAGCCAGGAACACTTAAATAATGTATTCAGTGCAGCATTGTAGAAAGAACAATCGATTTGATATTAAAGAACTGTTTTTGGGTTTTAACAAGTTACATAGGTATATAAACTTGATGATGTCACTTAACTTTTTTGAGTCTATATATACTAAAAATGAGAGTCCAACATATTTTTGTGTGCTTTTCAATTGCTTAAAAATTCTCCAAACCGCTTATTAAAATACAGATTTCTGGCTGGGTGCAGTGGCTCATGCCTGTAATTCCAACACTTTGGGAGGGTGAGGCGGGCAGATCACTTGAAGCCACGGATTCGAGACCAGCCTGGCCAACATGTTGAAACCTCATCTCTACTAAAAATACAAAAATTAGCTGGGTGTGGTGGCATGCACCTGTAATCTCAGCTACTTAGGAGGCTGAGCCATGAGAATCACTTGAACCTGGGAGGCAGAGGTTGCAGTGAGCTGAGATTGTGCCACTGCACTTTAGCCTGGCAACAGAGTGAGACTCTGTCATAAAAAATTTAATTTAAAAAATGCATATTTCTGAGACCTATACTCAGATATATTATCCACTTGTTCTTATATAGGGCCCAGGGACGTGGTTCCAATGCCATATTTTTATGGAAGCATCTCTTGTTCACACATTGTCTACGGGGTTGTCCTGAATCACATTAAGATTTATGTAAGAGTTGTTCATCTTATAGCATAAGAATTATTTATGGTTTTATTATTTTTTTTCTTATTGATTACTCCACATGTCTCTAGAAACCTTGATTTTGAAATATCTGACTGATTTCATTGTGCACAATTTTATAATTTCCATCTCCATTCTTTTTATCATCTATTTTACTGCTAAGAAACTGTAATACCACCATTCCTCTGGTGTATAATGTCCCTTTTAATTGTATGTACAAGTTAAAGATTTGTTTATAGTTCTGCAAACTACCCTTACTCTACCTTCAGAGGAATCCAGGTAGTTACTCAAACTGAAAATGGTTGGAGTAGATAAGAGAGAGTGAGGGAGAAGAATTAGAAGAATATTGCAAAGATAAAAGTAAAATTGATGCCAGTATCTTAGAGAACATGTAGAATATTTAATAGAAAAAAAATTAGTAAAATTGGACATCTATTTTGCATATCACAGCATGGTGATATTTGCTAGGTACGTATCCTTTTCTTTTTAATGACAAAGAAAATAAAATAAATTTAAAAGAAGATCCAACATAATTTTGTTTGCAAGTTGTCCACCTGCCTTTTGAAACATAATTTTAAGAGTATGTATGCAAACATGCTCCGGTGATGTCAAGACCATTTATGATTTGTCAAAGATGTAAAAATAAAAAAGAAATATAAGATTCCCTAGAGGGCATTCTATTTGCATTATAATTCATCTTAATGTTTTGTATAATACAAGTATTAATAAGATGCAGATGTTTTTCTTATATTGATACATTAACCCTGCACAGAACCAACCAACATATTAGAAAAAAATGACTTGAGCTTTAACACACTATAAATTGAAAATACACTTCAAATCCAAAATACATCAAAATCTTGCTTTTATTTTAGATTAACTTAACCCTGTGTACCATAAGATTCTGATATCCTGTGATTCGTAACATATATTTAAATTGATCAGGTGTTAAATCATCCCCTACCTAATCTCTGAAAACATTTCAAATAGATATAATTTAAAAATATTTTATCTTCTAATCTGAGTGACAAATGATGTTCATAATGTTTTGATGATGAAGTAGAGAAAAAATTTAACTTCAAAAATGAATTCAGGAAATAGTGCAATGAAGCAAAACATATGGCATGATATAATATTACTGGCAGTCATCCTAGACATCAATTTTGAAGTTAAGTAAAAGCAAAGAAAGTGAAAGAGCTCTGCCGTAAAAAGAAAAAAAAAAGTTTTAAAAAACTTAGAGACTGAAATTTACAGCTTGGAGTAATGGAACTCTCTGTACCAACACTGTCATCTCTCCAATGTTCCTAAACAAAAATTTAAATAAAATATTCTTTGTCCTTTTTGTGTCCAAGGGTGACTGTTGACAAGTTGGAAGGTCAGGAAGTAGTTGATGGGTAAAAAGCATGTTTTATACAAAAATTCATAAGGACGGAGATTTGGGAGAAGCTCCTGTTTCTACATAGGATGAAGTATAATTGTGTTTAGCTGGACGAATGTTCAAATGACAACTGATAGCAGTAGGCTGAAAATGAGCATGGAATCAGAATGGCGAAAGGCATGGCAGCCTTCAATGTCAGAGAAGTCAGAAAGAACTTTTCAGAATTAAAATTAAAAATAGAATTTAAATACCAGTGTGGGCAAGGTGGTAGAAAAATAAGCACTTTTATATAGTTTTGTTGGAAAAATAGTTCTATTTTTCCAGAAGTCAATCTGTAATTTGTATAAAGAGATAACTGGTCACCTTAATTTTTCCATTGGATACTATAATGATGAAATAATTATCATATGTATATATGTTTAATTGTAAGGACGGTTATAAAAAAGTAGCTTATAATAGAAAAAATAATCTGAATTTACAAAAAGGTGGCAATTTTTGAGTGACTGGTAGTTTTATGAGATGATGGTTCATGAAATGATTTTAATGTTGTTAGAGAAGCTTATTTCTTACTTGAAAAGATGACTACGATAGCTTGTTAAGCAGAAGTGAAAATAGAGCTTACCCATATGAAGAGTATGGTAGAATTGTTAGATAAATGAAAAAATATAAATACTATTCACAGGAAATTATTCAGAGGAGTATAAGCCAACCTGTAAGTTACTATTTCATTACATTTATAGTACATATCATAAATTGAAAAAATTTACTTATTTATTAATAAATCATCTACCTCATTAGAATATAAGCTTCATGAGTTGAGAGACTACAGCTGCCTGAGTTTCCACTGTAGTCCAAGTGCTCGATATGGTTACATACTAAGAGATAAATAAGCATTTGTTGTTTTAATGTAAATGTTCAACAGACTTTTATTGAACAAATTAATAAACCAGTGATGTGTCTCTAAAAATAGGAACATATGGATGAAACTCTGGCATTTTCTATTTTCTTAGTTCTGATTGTTTTGTTTCCCATAATGATACGTTACATGCTGTGGAGAAAGAATAATGCAACAGGGTCACACCAAAAAACAGCTACCAATGGTTAAATCAAGCTTAAAATCCAAGTTAGGACTCAGATGAAGAGAGTTGAGAAGCATCTGGGTTCTGGATTCTAGACATCACGTGATTAAAATCAAAGTTAATGAATACACACACAGCAGCACAAAAAGAAAGGAAATTTTTAAATGGCCTACTAATGAGCCATCCTAACTAATAAGCAGCAACACTGTTGTCATTATTATCAATGGTTGTGAATATTTCATTGATGTACAAAATTTCAGTTCGTAATACGAATTCCCTTGGTGCATTAAAGCTGCTTCTGGAAAAAAAAAAAAAAGCTGCTTCTGAATTTTTGCTCTTTTAGATAACCCTCTAATCAACATGTTGGTGAACAAAAGTTTTGTCCTTTTAAAAATTATATCCTTAACAGATCATAAGGATTGAAATTTCTGAATTAGAATCATACACTTACACTGATTACAGTGTTCAGAGAACAATAGCAAGGATGGTAGAGGAGTGAGAAAGAACCAACAGTGTCCCTTAGAAGTTACAACGGTAACATCATGTGCTAATAGCTTCTCTGCCAATTTTTCAAAAGTAATGAAAGTGAAATGAAACCACTGCAAACTTTCATGTCATGTGAAAAATACCTGGAGAAACGGCATTTTAGTCTATAAAGACGATACTCAGAAGATATATTTAATCACTTTAAATACACAGCTGACATAGCAAAGACATTTTAGACTTAAAAAGAAAATAACTGCAAAGGACAAAATAAAGGCCAGTAGTGTGAAGCCCAAGAAAACTGCTTCAAATTTATTTCAAGGAGTCATTTATAATAGTTGGAGTTGTCCACAGGTGTGTGTCTCCATATTCACAGAGAATAGAACGGTACTATGACTTCTTCACCAGGTTGAGAGGAAAATGTATTTATTTTCCTTGGGATTCCCTCAGACATAGTAGAATACTCAGCACCTTTTACCCATATTTACTATCCATGACATGCCCAGAGGTTACTCTCTCACTCGGATGGGGTTGCAGCATAAGCTGCACAATTACTCAGTGCGCAAACTGGAGAGAGGGCTCTTCCTTCATGATCCAAATTAAAAGTTAAACTTCTATTTCCTAAAAATTATTTCACGAAGATCTCTGAATAGTTGTTTGCTTCCACCTTTGCGTTCTCTTTTATTATTTTAAATTAAATTACAATATATTTAAAGTGTGCGTGCGTGTGTGTCTGTAGCTATAGCTATCTCTATTTATAGTAATCATTAGATTACTATACTTACTTCTCTGCAATCTTGCCCGCACTGGTATTTAAATTTTATTTTTGATTTTATTTCTGAAAATTTCTTTCTGACTTGTCTGACGTTACAGGCTGCTATGCCTTTCGCCATCCTGGTTCCATGCTCATTAGATTTTAATATGGCTTATCTGACCATGCCACGTCACAGGTCAAAATGATAGCTCCTCAGTACTACCTGGAAAAAGAGTTAATTTCACATTTGGAATGTATCCTCTATCTAGCTCTCCACCTCCATTTCTTGGCATTATTTACCCTTCCCAGCATGGATGACCCTCCAGACTTTCTGAATGTCCGTATCTTGCTAAACCACTCTGTTTTCTTGTCATCATGCTTTTACTCCTGTTGCTTAAACTATAAAGAATAATAATTGCTTTTTCAGTTTCTCTAGCTAACTCCTACTTATAGTTTGAGTCTTGGTTGGGATCCTCAAATCTACGGCGATTTCAAAATCTGGATTAGGAGCACCACTAGCATCTTATACATTTTCTATTCCACTCTATTTTGGCCTAGTTTTCTTAATTTTCTTTCTCCCCTACCAATCTATAAATTCTACGAGGATAAGTGTAATGACTATCATGTTTAACTTTATATCACCATTCCTTAGCATAGAATGTCTGCACAGAGCAAGTGCTCAATAAATATTTATTAAAAGAATGGCTGACTGCTGTTTGCAAGGTATGGATCAATAAGCTCCTAGAAGTCTGAGTCTGTATTGTCTTTTTATGGCCTGGCATCAGTATACAATCTCTCTCTCTCTCTCTCTCTCTTTCTCTCTCTCTCTCTCTCTCTCTCTCTCTCTCTCTCTGTCTCTCTCTCTCTCTCTGTCTCTCTCTCTCTCTCAAATAGTAAGCTCTTATCTTACCACAAACATCTGCATCTGCCTTTTGAGAACACAGTACAAACAGGGAATTCACCTGAAATGTTATATAGACAAAGCAGTCTGTCATCCTGCGTTTATTCTGAATTCACTAATAGGTAGGCAGGATGTCGTTCACGCAAACATGTTACTTATTTTGGCTATCATTTACCCCTTGAGTACCTTTGGTAATTGGCCATGTTGACAGAAGCAGCCAATATTTTGAATTAGGGGTTCCAGTGGGTCCATCATGCGTGGATTGCTTTCTTTGTCAATTCATTCTGGTTGCCCAGTAATGAAATCGAAATGAAACTATCACAAATGGTAGCTCATCAAATCTAAAGCAAGACAGACAGTTCATTTCTTCTGACGGGGGAATATTCCACATCAGTGTATTTTGCCTTTTACAGCACAGTGCATGTGTACATTTTCTGGCAGGAAGGGGAAAAAAATAAAGCGAAAAGGTTGTGAAAGATCCTTTAGTATATGAGGATGCTGTGTATAAATTCACAATCTGATACTTCATTAGAAACTGAAGTCAAAACCATTTTGCTTTTCTATGGTGTATGCATGTGTGTGTGTGTGTGTGTGTGTGTGTGTGTGTGTGTGTGTATTTTTCATGGGTTTAGTATCTGCAGTAGTCTATATAGAAGTAAAATATTATATTCCTCTGAAATAAACAGTTATACCTCTGTGGCCTCTAGACAAAAAGAAAGGAGGCTGTAAAATATATGGAACAATGTTTGGAAGGTTGGAGAAGGAAATGCAGTCACTTTAACAACAGACACTAGAGTTTCAATGTTTACAGGACTTACGCTCATTTTCTAAAATTTCAGACAACCATTTGAGAAGAGAACACTGAAAAGAAATTGGGTACAATCACATGGACACAGGGAGGAGAACATTACACACTGGGGACTGTTGGCAAGTGGGGGGTTAGGGGAAGGATAACATTAGGAGAACTATCTAATGTAGATGATGGGGTGATGGATGCAGCCAACCACCATGGCATGTGTATAGCTATGTAACCAACATTCATGTTCCGCACATGTACCCTAGAACGTAAAGTACAATAAAAAAAAGAAAAAGAAAAAGGAAAAAGAACTAGGACTCAAAGGCACATCTAAAACAAAGTGCTCTTATTTTTCAGGACCTCAGTGGCAAACAGGATTTCATTGTGTGTTTGTGTTTTCACTATACGTTTATCTCCATTTGCCACTGTAAAAAAAGTTGGTATCAATAATTCCCTGGTTGCTTGAAAAGTATTTATTCCAGATATTTTAATCAGTTCGTGTTTTTGTAAAGTATTTGGTAGTGGTTGTTTTTCAAAATGATTTATTCAGCTCTTATAAAATCCCTGTAAAGTTGCCTGGGCAGATATATTTTATTCTCTTTTTAGCTGTTGAAACTGAGACTCATGACTACCGAGTTTATTCATGATAAAATGAAATGAGATTTCACGTCCCTGACCCAGTTCAATTCTCCAGCAATTCATTTTCCCAGTTGATACATATAGTATTTAAAGATGTTATATGGATTCACTTGGCAATTGCCAAATTAGAAGCCTAAACCTTTCTTCATCAAAATAGATAGGAATAGTTTATTTCCATATATTCTCTCCAAAACGATAATCAATTCAAGACCATTCCAATAAGTCAGAGAGCTAATGTACGTTAAAGAGTGAAATGAAAGAAGTAACATTTTTTGAGAAATTTATATAAGCTGTCATTTATATAGTTTGAGAATTGAAAGCAAGACTGAATAAGATCACCTATGTGGTGACTAATACTGACACACTAATTTCTATAAACAAATATTAACATAAGGACAACATGGACCATGAAAACTGGACAATCAGTGACAAATTGTGGAATCACAGATTAATAGAACAGAAAAACTCAACCAAAGAAAGACTTTTGCTACTTCATTTTTGTTTGTTTCTTGTTGAAGGAAACCATATCTGACAGTTTATGCTTCAAAAAATTTTTTTTAATACCACAGAAACAAAATACTAATCAATTAGTATCCTACATCTCAGAGAGAGAAAAAAACAACCTTACAGCTGATCAGGTTCATTCTCTACAGATGCAGAAAATGAAGTCCAAGGAGGTGAAATAATGTTCAAAATTAAACAGACTTGACTCCTAGAAAGATGTGGCACACTTTCACCATCCAAAATTCAAGTCCAGTGCAATTTTTTCACTCCACTGTATTCAGTTTCCTACATCAAGATAATAGATCATTTCAATAAGAACCCATAAGGTTTTCATGGCTTCCTCCTGCACTGTCTAGGCATGGCCATGTGCCTCGTTTTATGTTTGCTAAATGTGACCAAAGCATGCAGGACATAAGCAGAAACTTTAAAAGTGCTTGTTCGTAATGGCAGTTTTACTATTTCTGCTCTTGGAATCTGCTGGCATCATGTTACTAAGGCCAAGCTAACCTGCTGGCTGATGGGAGAATATTGGACAAGGGGCCCTTGTCATACCATGTTTGCAGACGGTCACTCCCAGAATCCTAGCTGACCCACAGATGGACTGATTCACGACTGGGGCTGAGATCAGCAGGATGCACCTCAGCTGAGCCCTGTCCAATTGACCCACACAATAAAGAGCTAAATAAAGGGTTGTTATTTTAAGCCACTAGATTCTGGGACGATCTCTACGATCTCTAAAATAGTGCATAATATATGCATTGAATCAGTGAATGGCACCATCCACCCAGTTGCCAAGCCAGATATCTTGACTTTACCCTCACCCTCCATTTTAAACTATGCTTCCGCAATTGTACCACATGGATGACTCATACTACCTCGCAAATGCGCTGTTCCTCTTGTGATTCCTCTGCCTGTACCCTAGGCCACGATGCCATTATCTTATGCTCACTTTTTTTTTTTGCAACATCTTCCTGTCTGGTAGCCCTGTCTTCATCACTGCTGACCTCCAATTCATCCTTCATTCCACAGCCAAGGGTATGTTCTATAATTTATATCTGACAATAATATTCCCACGTTAAAAATGTTCAGCAGCCTCCCATTATCCTTAAATATAGTTCAGACTCCATATCGTGGTGTGGCAAATATTCTCCCATTTGCCTTTAATAAAACAAATGTTATCATATATATTTAAGGAATACAATATAATGTTATAAGATATATATATATATATATAAAATAAAATGGTTACCATAATGATATAAATGAACATATCCATCATCTTAAATAGCTACCCATTCCCCCACCACCCTCAAGGCAAGAATAGCTATAAGCCACTTAATTAGTAAAAATCCTAAATATAACACACTATTATTAACTATAGTCCTCATTAGATCTTTTGACTTGTTCATCCTACTTATTTGCTTTTTTTTTCCCTTTGACCTACATCTTCCTCACCAACCTCAACCACTGGTAATCACTGTTGTATTCTCCTTACATATATATAAACTTTTTTTTTTTCTTTAAAGATTCTACATACAAATGAGATCATGCAATGTTTTTCTTTCTGTGTCTGGCTTATGTCATTTAGCATGATGTCCTTCTAGTCTATCCCTATTGTTACAGATGGCAGGATATCCTCCTTCTTTAAGGCTAGAGGCATTCGGCCACCTGGTTAGAGATATTTCCCAAAATGGTCATGTGATCAAATCATCAAAAATGGAATGTGGCCGGGCGTGGTGGCTCAAGCCTGTAATCCCAGCTCTTTGGGAGGCCGAGATAGGTGGATCACCTGAGGTCAGGAGTTTGAAACAAGCCTGACCAATATGGTGAAACCCTGTCTCTACTAAAAATACAAAAATTATCTGGGCATGGTGGTGGGCTCCTGTAATTCCAGCTACTCCAGAGGCTGAGGCAGGAGAATTGCCTGAACCCCAGAGGCAGAGATTGCAGTGAGCCAAGATTGTGCCATTGCACTCCAGCCTGGGTGACAAGAGGAAAACTCCATCTCAAAAAAAAAAAAAAAAAAAAAAACCAAAACAAAACAAAAAATAAAACAAAAAAAGGAATGTATTAAAGCCTTAAAATTTTCTCAAAACTTCTTATGTAAGTTTCTCAAAAAGAAACTGTGTTGTACACTTCCTCACTTTTCCCACAGGTTAAAAACAAGAACTGGTACAGGTGGGCTAATCTGGACTATGCGACCAAGTGAGTAATACCATAGAAAATGGAGGACCCACAAGAGAGAAGGAACCTGGTGTCTAGATGACATGGTAGGCAAGAGTTCTTTACCCATGGTAGGCCAGTTACTTTTCTCTGTATGGTTACACAGGAAAATACTAAACTTCCATCTTGTTTGTGATACTGTATATAGGATCTCTTTATGGAGTATCTTGTCCTACAGCTGAATTAACATACATCCACAGATCACTGGGGATGGCCACTGTAACTGAGCTAGTCTAACTTTACTCAAATAGCCTCTGTACTTTGTAAAGCTACAGTAAACTATTGTTTACTTCTTAGAACATCCACCAGACATTTTAACTGAATATTTCCTGTAAGTCAATGCTTTTCTATATTCTTCCTCCTTTTTCACCTGACTAAATGCTATTCAGTCTTAGGCCTAAGCTTAAATAATATTTCTTCTATAAAGCCTTCTGTGCTGTCCCCCAGGTCTGAGCATTTTTTTTCCCTCCCATGTGTGGCTATTATATTCTGACTCATTCTGTCAAAGCACAAAGCATTTTATTTTGCATTTGTTTAATTGTCTGTCTCTAACTAAATGATAAATTCTGTGAATGAAAAATGTCAATGTCATTCACCATTATATTTCCAAATGAGAGTGTGGTGCCTGGTATGTGTTGGGCAGTATGCATATTAATTGAATAAATTAATGCAACAACATAGACAAACGACTAGAAGGAAATACACTTTAAAAATAAATAGTTATTTCTGGGTCATGGTACTATATGTAATTTTTTTTTATTTCACTATGTTTCAAAGTCTAGATTGTGCATACGTGAGTTTTATCATTGCAAAATACAACAAATTCTATCTAAAATATTATCCATATTGAAAACAAAAGCTCACTTTCAAGTTTGATTTATATACAACCTGGAATATAAACATTAACTGAATAAAATATATTTCTGCCTACTCTTTGAGACAACTATTGTATGACCAGACTAGTAGCAAGGACATATGAAATAGTGTAATTGACCAATTTTGAAGTTCTATCCCCACAAAGATGAAGAAAATCAATAGGAACTGCTCCCCCTTCTCCAAGACAAATTTATGTGTAATAAGAGATACACTTCGGATGATGGATGTGGGCTGCACATATTCCCTTGGTGCTTGTTTGCAAAGCCATTTTGGTCCTGTCTTTTACCTAGGTTTTCATAGAAGCTTGAGGGATTAGGGTTGTTTTGCAAATAAAATTTCACTTTCTGGAGAGACTGAGGGAATCTTAGGATCTAGATTCAAAAGACATTTGCATAGTATCACTCGGATTTCATGCTCTAAAATGCAAAAATTATTCTCATTCCTCTAATCCTCCAAAATAAATTCATAAATGTTCAGGCCATGTGGATCTGAGAAAGCAAAGCATCTATTGGAAATACTTTCTCCTCACACATGAGCCAAACTACAGTTCAAACATGTTGATTTCTCTGTCAGAAGCTGGAAGACACTCTATTTTTCTCCTTTTTGCCCTTGAAATAGGTTGATTTGATTGATTTAGGTTGGTGTGCATTCAGTTATGAATTTCTCATTGCTAAACTCATTCTACAGGGAAGTAATGTTTCAATGCATGAGGATCAAAGGAAATCTCCCTGAAAGTCGTCAGTTTAATGAGGGCTGGTCATTCATCCTGATGGGTTTTCATCATCTTCTGGAATGAGGACAAATGTCACAGATATATTATAGGTAAAGGAAGGTTGGGCTAAGGCAATGGCAGAAATTAATTTAATCTCCTGTTCTAGCTTCAACTACCTACATCATTCAAACCAAAAACAGAAACACAAAATTAATAGCTTGACATACTTTTGTATTTAACCTTGAAATATGGTTAGGCAATTTAAACCAATTCCACATACATATGCAATCAGTATAAAGAATCCATTAGTGATTGAGACCAATTATTAACCAAAGAAATGTAAATTCAGTATAATTGCATCACACATTCTATAGTTATAACTCAGCTGAAGAGCATGAAAAGAATTGGCAAAGAGGATGAAAATTTGGGGGGAGGATTTATTAAAATAACAGTTTAAAATATTAATTATCAGCTTATTTCCAATCACTGAGTATGTGTTCAGATAGATTGCAGATAATTCATTATTAGCACAGTGAAAGCTAAAGAGGAGAATTATACCAAACTATTTCTCATGATCTCATTTCTTTGTGTTAAAAGCCTACAGTATTATACCACCAACATAGAAATAAATGTTATCAGTCAGATATGAGATTCTTACCGAAGCTCTTTGATGAATATTCACTTTTCAATTAATAAGCTACTTTAATTCTAGAAGTCTGAAACTATACTCTGAAATTTTTTATTGAATTTACCCTCACAATGTTTCAAATATAATTTAATTAACATATAACAAAAACACAAACGTGTTTGGTATTTAAAATTGGGTATGATACACTTAACTAAACTGCATATATAGCATTTATTTTCTCTTTATAAAACTATTTTTTTGGAAAAGTCTCTATGTTTAAACTCCTACTACATTTGGAAGCAGTTTATTTTATCCTTGACCAACTTTGTCTTTTTTTTTTTTTTTGCTTTACCAAGTTGTAAAGTTATTTATATGCTACCTCACTTGAAACTCCAAGAGGTGGGGGACCTCTATAGTGAAACTATAAATATCATAATTATTAGAAAAACATATAGGTTAAGTCACCTTACTCAGTACTAAAGTTAATAAATGCAGAATAAGGTCTAGAACAAGGGTTTGCAAACTACTGTTCATGAATCATCTGTTTTTATATGCCAAAATTGGCTTTTGCATTTTTAAGTTGTTGAAAACAAATTAAAAAGAGAAGTAATATTTTGTGACACATGAAAACTGATATTTAATTATAAATGTCCATGAAAAGTATAAAACACTACTAAAATAAAAGAAGACACAAATGTGGATATTTTGTGTTCATGAATTGAAATAATTACTATGCTAAAATGTATATACTCCAAAAGCAATATACAGATTTGATGAAATCTCTATAAAAATTCCAATGACATCTTGCACAGAAATAGAAAAAAAATCTAATATTCATATGAGACCACAAAAAATCATGAATAGTCAAAGCAATCTTAAGCAAACAGAATGAAGCTGAAAGCATCACACTACCTGACTTTAAAATATACTGTAAAGCTACAGCAATTGAAACAGTACTGGCATAAAAATGGACAAACAGATTAATGGAACAGAATAGAGAACCCAGAAATCCACACATTTATGGTCAATTGATTTTTGACAAAGGTACCAAGAATACATAATAAAGGAAGACATTATCTTAAAGAAATGTTTTTGAGAATACTAGATATCCACATGCAGAAAAATGAAGCTAGGCCTTCAGTTCACATCATTTAAAAAATAACTCCAAAACAAATTAACTCAGAATGAATTAAGAACTTCAATGTAATACCTGAAACTGTAAAACTACCAGAAGAAAAACATAGCAAAAAAGCTCCATGAATTTGATCTGGGCAATTGATATATTCCCTTAGAGCAGAGGCAAGAAAAGCTAAAAGTGACAAATAGAATCACATCAAACCAAAAACCTTCTTCACAGCCAAGGAAACACTCAACAGAGTGAGGAGGCAGCCTATAAAATGAGAGGAAACATTTGCAAACCATGTATCTGATGAGAGGTTAGTAGCCCAAGTATATAAAAAATGAAAATGACCCAATAGCCAAAAAACAAATTAACCCTGATTAAAAAATGGGCAAAGGACCTGAATACATGTTTCTCACAATGGCCAATGGGTATATATAAAAATGCTCAAAATCACTAATCCTTAGGAAAGCACAGATCAAAATCACCATGAGATATCACCTCGTATCTATTGGAATGGTCACCATAAAAAACATGAAAATAACAAGTTTTAGAAAGAATGTGAAGAAAAGGGAACTGTTGGTGGGAATGTAAATTAGTATAGGCATTATGGGAAATGATATGGAGGTTTCTTAAAGAATTGAAAATAGAAATAAGTCTTCTCACTCTACAAAAACTCATGTGTGAGTAATGATTACATTAGTTTGATTTAATGTATACATTAGTATGTATATATTTTACAGTGTATACATATTTCAAAACATCATTTTGTACACAATAAATATCTACAATTTTATTTATCAATTAAAATAAATCAATTAGAAAAAAATTTTAATGTCTATAAATAAAGTTTTATTGGAACACAGCCACATGCATTTGTTTACATATAGCATATGGTTGCTATCACACTACAATGACAGAGTTGAGTAGTTGTTATGGAGACATCTAGCTCTTTACAGAAAAAAAAGTTGCTGACCGTTAGTCTAGAAAAATGTTATATAATAGAAATTTAAGGTACATATGTATTTCAAAATTTTTAGTAGCTGTATTTAAAAATCATAAAAGAAACAGGAACACCATTATAATATATCTTACTTAACTCAAAATACCCCGAACATTATGTCAACATGTAATCAATATAAAAATTAAATATTTCTTTTTTTGCATTAAATCTTCAAAGTTTAATATGTATTTTACTTTGGCAGCTTCTCTCAATTTAGACTAGCCATATTTCAACTGCTCAAAAACAACCTGTAGCTAGTAGCTACCATAATGAACACTGTGTCTAGGTGATAGGTCTTTTCATGTTGTCAACTCTCCAGCCACTAAATAGCACATTTACATTTTATTGAGTTTATGTTTTCTGTTCTATTCTTTTATTTCCCTGCTTTTCTGCTGCATGGAGGCCTGGGCCAAGGGTGGTTTGCTGGGTTGAGTGTCCTCATGATCTAATTGTAGGAACAAGGCACTTTTTTGTGTCATTGCTCATCACCATACTGGTGGCAAAATCCTGAAATTTTATCATCTGTTTCTAGCCAGGTAAAAGTTCTAATTTCTGAACTGAATCCAGTAATGTAGGTGTTATCTATTCATTTCAGAGCAGAAAGAAATGTCATGTTTTTTTGCTAGAGAGATAATTTTACTGTTAATGTAGTTTAAGTCCAATTAGCTTTCTTGGCAGTCACATCTAACCATTGATTCTTATTTTACCCCTAAGAAAATATCACCTCTATGTCTTTTTTTAAAGTGTTGCAATTAAAGCCACATAACCACATCTTGCTTAAGTAAGTTTTCTCCCTTGCTTTCTTGTTTATGTGTCGTGATTCAGAAGGTATCCTCAGAAAGAACACTGGTGATTGACAAACAGGACTGTATTCTCCTGATACCATAAAAGTAAGTCACTTTTCCCGTTTTGTGGGGTGGTGGGAAGGAACTGATTGATAATATTGACTGAAATTTATATTATTTGAATATACACTTCTTGAATTTTATTGTTGTTAAACATCTGGAGCATTAAAAGATAATAAATTGTGTACCCAAATTGTTACGGAAAAACTCAAAGTCACATATGCTTATTTACTTCACTTTTTGTTGACTCGTATCCACAGAGCTGAGATTTTAGAGTATTTTTAATTTGCACAGTACTGTTTCAATGTGATAAAATTGTTCCCAGATTTTCAGATGGAATTAAGTACATCAAAAATGTATGTTATTTGAAAAACTCCATTTGGTGTTTTAGATAATAATACCACATTTGCGTGAGCTCCATTATCTACACACATTGAACATCCACTGCTCTGGTATGTATTTATTTCTCCTTTTTGAACATTAACTTATTCTTTCTTTCCTTACTGTTTCTACATCAGACCCAGAGTGCTGAATGGATTGTACGGAGTATAAATTCTGAATATAAGATGTATATAAATTACTTTCTATGTTTCTCCTGCTCAAGCCATAAGTAAGATAAAGCAAATGCTTACTGTTGCAGGTTTTAAGAGGAAACAATGTAAGATTACTGTAATTACAGTTATAAAACAATCACCTATATATTATCTTGCAATAAATATTAGTTACTTCCATGATTATTTCTCCAGCCTATCAGGAAATTCAGTAAAAATAAAAACTGACTGTGATAATATAACCATGGTAGCTAGAATTTTTATGTGTTTACTGTGTGCTAAGCCTTTTGTATATAACATTTTATTCAGTCCTCTCAATAAACCTAGGAGATTAGTTCTAACACTGCTCTCATTTTGCAGTCGAGAAAACAGACTTATTGAGGTTGAATATATTTCTTAATATTAAAAATATATGAAAATACTGATTTTTTTTTCAAATAACATACTGCTTTTTGGGGGGACTTATCTGTTAAAACTCTTGTTTTGCTATAATGGCCTATCTATATTTAAGCCATATTTTTAGATTTCTTTCTAGGCCTCACAAAAGCAACTTTTACATATGCTCTGTATTTTAAAAAATAAGCCATAATTTTGTCTTGAAAAAAAATCTGTAAAACCAGAATATAAATAACAATAATAGTACATAATAAGCTTTATTGTAAATAGTTGCTCTTCTCTATGGAATATAGATTACAAAAGGATGACACATTCAGACTTCTGTAACTCATAAATAATAAATAAATGGTGTTAGTGATGATACAGTTACTATCTCCTTTGCTGAGTTTGCTTCTTTCCTGTTTTTTTTTTTTTTTTTTTTTTTTAATTTTTTGGTGAATGAGACTGTCTTCCAGTTACATGGGCTCAAAATTTCATGATCTTTTGTTTTTAAATCTTCTCTCCTTCTCAGATGTAATGATTTAGCAATTTTTAAAAATTATGTATGAACAACAAATCCATCTCCTCTTTTTCATTTTCACCTCCATCATTATAATACAAGCACTCATTCTTTTCTGTTGCCATTACTTCCAAGTTGAAGTGCTTAACTTGGCCATCTTCCATGTCATTCACCTTAAATATTTCTGCCAAATTATTTTTTTCTGAAGCACAATTCTGCATCGTAGTTAAGAGCATTTATCCTGGAGTTAAGCTGTGAGGACTTAAATTCTGACTCCACCCCTGACTGACTTTGTGATTCTGGGGCAGTCCCTGAAACACCAGGACTCAGTTTTCTTACTATAACACGGGAGTAATTGTATTGTTTAAGTCACTGGTTTGTTGTAAAGACTAGACTATATAAAATAAGATGTGCATAGCTCTTAAAATAGTGTCTACAACAAAAATTACTAGCTATCATTGTTATATTCAGAGAAAAGAACTTTAGTGGTTTTAAATTTCTAAACATGGCATTTAATGCTTTTGATATCTAGTGCCAATCCATTTTTGCATGTAAATTTTTTTAATTCCAACTCAATTCAGCTCCCTATTTATTTAGCCAGAATACATCTAGACAATGAAGAGTATTTAAAAAAAAAAAAAAAAAAAAAAAAAAAAAGAGACATAGTGATTGCTGTGGAGGCACATGAAATCTACTAAGACTAACAGAATCATAAATAATAATCAGGTAATGATTTCTCAAGTGCCAAGCTGGGTGCATAGCAGAAAGTGATTGGTTTTTTTCATGGACAGGCCTAGCAGGAAGAAGAAGAGAAAGCTCCATCAAGATGGCAATCTTTGCACTGCCTCAGACGAGGCCATCAAAGGAAAGAAAGAGCGGACACACAATGCATTCACAGACCCAACACTCAACCGAATGGGATTACATTATACGCTTGTCCAAAGTCTTCCCCGCCTGAAGTATTCTTCCACCCTCTTTGCTTAACATTCCCATTTTCCCACATCTCAACATTTGCACATCTTTTACATCTCCCATGGCCTCATTCAAAGGTTGTCCCCTCAAGGAAGTCGTGATTTCACTATCCAAATCCTCTTTTCACTTCTCATTCTCACGGCATGTTAGGTCAACTTCTCTGTGGTGCTTCATATATTCTATCTTCATAACTAATTATGTGTAGGATATCAGCTCCTTCAAATTAGCAGTTATGTAAAATCTATTTTTGTGTGTATTGTAAAACTTGGATAATTTCTAATAAATATGCAGAAGATATTTATGTAATGAAGTGAATGTTGTTTTAAAGCCAGAAGAGCTCAGAATAGAAAAGTAACTTCCTTAAATCACTGACCCTACCTGAAAGTTTCCAAGGATCAGAAATTATGTTCGTCTTCTTTACCACTATACTCTTGACCTATATGCCAAAAATATGTTTGAATCAACAGTAAATCATATCTGTGGCAGAACTACTGACCAGAATTCAGTCTTCTCAATTCCAAGGTATTGATTCTCTCCTTTAAATAATGAATTTTAATATTATTTAAAATCTAAGAATTATGCATAATTTTCATCATTTTGTGTCAATCCATTGAATAAATATTAGATAAACATATTTATTTATGTGACTCTACATAGATGATTATGTATCAATATTTTCATATAGCACATGCCTATTGTTTTATGGCTAAAAGATGACGAAAACATATTTGTCTTTAAATGTTTCTTTTTACATTTAAAGTTCATGGAGAATCTAGACATACATGACTGGATGGCTTCCTTTAAAATTGTGTTGTAAAAGAAAGAAAGCAAAGGCATTCGGAACCAGAGGATTCGTATTTAAATGAATAACTTCTGCAAGGAAGGTCAGATGTGAGATTACAGATTTTGCTGAACGTTATGTATGGCTAAAAAGCAACTCAGTGGTTTTGTTTATTTGAATAGTATTTCCAAATCCACTTTTATTAGCAAGAATGCTGCAGGACCCAGCAGTTCCAGGAGGGAATCCATTTCCAGTAGCTTTCAGAGACAATGATAAGCCATCTTAAAGTTTAGCCTTATTAGAAATGACTGAAATGCATTATAGGGCAGCAGTAACTGTAATGGTTGGTTTGCCAACCAGTGGTGTGAAATTAAAAATGCATTAAAATTTATACAAAAGAAAGTAAATAGCAACGAATCTCTATTGGCTTTGACATAGTTAAATGAACTGTTCTTTTTCTTTGTGTGGCGAATAAAAAAAAAAGACCTATAAAAACAGAAGAAACATTCCATGTTGGAACTTGAATCATGTGAAACTCTATTACTAATAAAATGCACGACCTCTTTCTTTAAGCATGTAATTCACGTATTCCTTAACACATGCACAGATACAACCAGAGAAGAAGAAGGAATCTTCTCCTAGAAGGGCTAGAATTCCTATTGATTCTTTTTATCACCAAGGTTTGATCAAGCAGAGCAGACAGAATTAGAAGGTGAAACAAAACCCCAGGAGGAATGGAATAAACAGCTATGGAAATTACTTTTAAATTCTAATTATCTACATAAATATTAACTCCCATCATTAATCGCTAGTCACTTTTTGAAACTCTGTTTATGAAAGTTTTAGACTCCCAGTCTGCCCAGCCGTGTCTTCCATCCATTGATTCATATACTCAAAGACATTTACTGAAGAGCGGTAAATGAGAAGTATAAAATCACTGCCCTCTTGAGGTTTGTGGTTTAATCATGGAAGCATATGTTAAACACCTTCATAAATATATAATTACAATATAAGGACTTTAGTGGAAAAGTGCAGAGTGCTATAACAAAAAGATTCACCAGTCTAGAATCTGTGTAGTCACATACAAGCTCATGACCAGAAGAGCCAATGGCTTGGTTTAATGCTCTCTCTTTGCTATCTTGATATTCCTAATTTTATCTTTGAAACTGTGTTTCGTAAGTGACATGTGGTGGTGCAATGGAGCACATGCATGAACAGAGGAGACAGTGCAATATGAGTGTCCATGCTTTCTTGCTGCCCTATTCATATGTAGCACAGAATTCCAGTGAACCTGCAATATGTGAGAGGTCAGTAAGACTTACAGTGAGTTCAAGATAAGTATGTTACACAATGACAGAGTAAGCTGGTGTACTGATGAGCCTCAGAGGCAACACTTCATGTTCTAAACAGAACTCGCTTTGAATGCAGAGAGTAATGACATAGAAAGAAATATGAATGACTGAGGAGCCCTGTATTATTTTTCTTACTCATGTTACTTCCCTGAACCAGCTAGCCACTTATGCAGAAAATGGTGGCCTTGAAGCAAAGTGGAGTAGGTTAACCCATACTTTCTTTTTCTTTCAACCTTTCCTTATCAATCAGTAAGGCTGAAAGTAGAGACGGTTGATAGAATATGTGTCTATCACGAAAGGAAGTAAAAGCATGGAAGTTAGCTTTATGCAACACTGCCACTGATCTGGTAAGAATGAAACGCATATGCGTGAATGAGCTATGAAACAGAAATTATAACTTATTTCTGCATGTGTATTAAATACTTTTATATTTGTAGTTAAAACTTGTACTACGCAATATAAAGATAATGTGAAAATCCATGTTTATAATTTAAAATTTTATTTTATTTTTACTCAGAACAACAAAAAATAACAGCAACTCACCCACCATGATGGGCTGAGAGAGGCAGACAAAAAGAGGGAAAACCTTCATAATTTAAAACCTTCAACAATGCTTTTATTTGGCTTTTCAAACAATGGGTTAAACATTTTCATTTTGCACGGAGCTCTACAAATTACGTTTCTGGCCTTAGCTGTTAGAATGTATAAGAATGATTTAACTTAGCCTGGGAAGTTAGAACTTCTTGCCAAGTGATAATTTAGCTGAGATTAAAAGATGCGCAGGAGTAGAGGCAGATGAGAAAGCAGTAGGGGAGCAAGATGGGGTTTTGGGAGGGAGGGATGCTTCAGGTAGAGGGTCAGCTACCAAGGTCCTAAAGGAAGAAGGAGCTAGGAATGTTTCTGGAAAACATAGACAGTGTCATTGGAAGTTAGTAAGCAGATACCGATTACACAGGGTAGAGGTTCAACTTACATCATACTGCATTTCTTGGAAGGAGAAAAATGATGGTGCTGAAATGACTCAAACTGGAATACTCAGAATTAATTATTACCAAAACCACCCTATACCAATTTATGATTATGTGTCTGGCACTAAGTGGCTTGCTGACGTTACCTTTTTGGTCCTCCCAACAATAAGGCAAAGTGAGATTTGCTGGCTTCCTTATTCAGACAGGAAAATAGAAAATTAACAAATTCACTCAAGGTTACATAGCCAGTGAGTGACAGTTATAAATGGACCACTTTTTCTGAATAGGAACTAAACTGTAAGCCCCAACAGGGAAGGAATTTGCTCAGTGTGCTACCATATTCTTAGCTCATAGCGTACATAATAGGCTCTCAATATTTGTTGAATGAATGAATAAATGAATGACTTGGTGAGTCTTCTTTGGAAAATTCACTGTGCCTTCATGAATTTGGATGGACTGTGGAATATTGAAATGAGGTTTGTGTATACTTTGAGATCCAGTGAATGTTCCTTTTCAAATAAACAATAAAAAGTGAAAAAGGAAAGCAGCATGCTTTAGTTAAAAGAGAGTAGATAGGAAGGCAAGAGACAGACTTTGTTTCATTAGCTATGTGACCTTGGGCCAGTCACTTCCCCTCAGTACTCAGTTTTTCGAATAAAATAGAACAGGGGATGGGTGGTCTTTCCAGTTTGCACATAGTATGGTTTGATTATTCTGGGAATTATTTAGCAATAAGTGAGCTCAATACCTAAAACTTCTTGTTTATAACACAGAAGAAACATAAAATATGAGACACATAATTTTATTTTTATTCATTTATATTTTTTCTGAGATGGAGTCTTGCTCTGTGGCACAGGATGAAGTGTAGTGCCATGACCTCGACTCACTGCAACCTACCTCTCCCAGGTTTAAGTGATTCTCCTGCCTTAGCCTCCCAAGTAGCCGGGATTACAGGTGTCTTCCACCCTGCCCGGCTAATTTTTTTTTTTTTTTTTTTTTTTAGACAGAGTCTTGCTCTGTCACCAGATGCCAGGCTGGAGAGCAGTGGCATGATCTTAGCTCACTGCAATCTCCACCTCCTGGGTTCAAACAATGCTCCTGCCTGAGCCTCCTAAGTAGCTGGGACTACAGGCACATACCACCACGCCCAGCTAATTTTTGTATTTTTTTAGTAGAGACGGGGTTTTACCATGTTGGCCAAGATGGTCTCGATCTCTTGACCTCGTGATCCGCCTGCCTCAGCCTCCCAAAGTGCTGGGATTACAGGCGTGGGCCACCGAGCCCAGCCCTAATTTTTTTATTTTTAGCTGAGACAATGTTTCATCATGTTTCACCATGTTGGGTAGGCTCCAGTGACCTGCCCACCTCTGCTGACCTCAAGTGATCTTTCCACCTTGGCCTCCCAAAGTGCTGGGATTACAGGTATGAGTCACCACACCTAGCCAAGACATGTAATTTTAAAGTACCAAATTCCTCAAATAAGCTCACTCATTTATCCATTTATTTATTCATTCATTCTTTTAACAAGCTTTTCTGAGAAATACATTATGTGCCTGGAAGAAGCCTCCTGCTAAAATGATGAAATGATCTCCATTTCAGGAAATAGCAAGATTCTGAGGGAGTAAAATATGGGTTAGGGTTTATCTGCTACTCAAAAATGGTAAAAGCCAAATCTAATTCCACTTTGAATCACAAGTCTGGTGTCACACAGAGCCAATGTTGTTGTAATGTGTAGTAATAATGCCAGCACCTTTCAGAATAAATTCTGATGTCTGAATCATTTGATTACTTTCCTCACTTTGATTTTCCCTTGGTAAAATCAAAGGCAGACAGCTGTAAAATTTCCTACACACAACAAAGTCTGTGTCTTCCACTAGTAAAAACTAATCTTTGTTCTCACAGAAGCAAGTATTTGACCAAGAAAGGTGGGACAAGAATATTGATAGGCTCCAAACAGACAACCTACAGAGTGGGAGAAAATTTTTGCAATCTATCTACTTATAGGAAGACAAAGGTCTAATATCCAGAATCTACAAGGAACTTAAACAAATTTGCAAGAAAAAACAAACAATCCCATTAAAAAGTGGCAAAGGACATCAACAGACACTTCTCAAAAGAAGACATTCATGTAGCCAACAAACATATGAAAAAAAGCTCATCATCACTGATCACTAGAGAAATGCAAATCAAAACCACAGTGAGATACCATCTATGTCAGTCAAAGTGGGAATTATTAAAAAGTCAAGAAACAACAGAGGCTGGTGAGGTTGTGAAGAAAAAGCAACACTTTTACATTATTGGTGGGAATGTAAATTAGTTGCATGTGGAAGACAGTGTGGTGATTCCTCAAAGACCTAAAACCATAAATACCATTTTACCCAGCAATCCCATTACCCAAAGGAGTATAAATCATTCTATTATAAAGATACAGGCATACGTATGTTCATTGTAGCACTATTCACAATAGCAAAGACATGGAATCCACCCAAATGCCCATCAATGATAGACTGGATAAAGAATATGTGGTACACATATACCATTGTATACTAGGTGGCCATAAAAAAGAGTGAGATTATATCCTTTGCAGGGATGTGGATAGAGCTGGAAGCCATTATGGAAGCCGTTATCTTCAGCAAACTAATGCAAGAACAGAAAACCAAACACCACATGTTCTCACTTATAAGTGGGAGCTAAACAATGAGAACACATGAACACAGGGAGAGGAACAACACACACGTGGGCCTCGTGGTGGGGGGATGGGGAAGGGAGAGTATCCAAATAAATAGCTAATACCTTCTGGGCTTAATAACTAGGCGATGGATTGATAGGTGCAGCAAACCAACATGGCGCACATTTACTTACGTAACAAACCTGCACATCCTGCACATGTAACCAGGAACTTAAAAAGAAAGAAAAAAATGAAAGAACTCAGAAAACTACAAGAAAATGTCAAAAAGTCTAAAGTATGTGTCACTGATGTCCCAGAGGATCAGGAAAAATGATTAGTGCAGAAAAAATATTTGAGACAATAATAGCTGAAAATTTTACCAATTTGGTGAAATATATACTCAACAAAAACTATGCTTAGACAATAATAATCAAATTGTTGAAATCTAAATATAAAACAATTTCTTTAAGGCAGATAGATAAAAATGGCACATCCCAGGGAGACAACAATTTGAATTATTACAGATGTTACATTGGAAGCTGTGAAAACAAGAAGATAGCAGAACAACATATTTAGTATACTGAAAGAGAAGAATTGTCAATCTAGAATTTTATATTGAGCAAAAATATCCTTCAGGAATAAAAGCAAAATCAAGATACTCTCAGATGAAAGAAAACTAAGAAAACATCACTAGTAGACCGCTATACAAGAAATGTGAAATGAAGTTCTTCATGCTGAATAAAAATGACACTTGAGGGAACTTTACTTTTCACTAATACAGAGAAATCAATGGTTAAAAAAAAAATTGATGGTTTCCAGCAAAGTTCTGTATCTAATAGAAGGTACAAGAGGCAGGTGCCATGAAGGCCAGATGGGTACTATGGTCCTATATCAATGTTGGGTTTTCCTGGTAGAGCAGCTATCATTCCTTACAGGAAGTGAGCATCTTAAAAGGTTGAAGAATGAAACACCAGTTCCAGATATTTGGTGAACTTCTGATGAATCTACTATTTGGCGAGGATAAATAAGTGAAAAAGGTGAATTTTACTTATTAACTGCTTATGAAGAGCAGAAAACATCCAAAGGATATAAACAGATAGGCAGTAAACATTAGCCAACATGTGGAGCATTCTAGCAAACATTATGAATAGATGTATTATTAAACTGAAGGACTGAATAAGTTAATTACAGTTTGAAAGAAATCACAGTATGCAATGGCAAGGAGATGGTGCTGACCGTGAGAAAGCTTCACAGATCTCAAACTTCAGAGAGCTTAATTGACCAAGGGACCCAGCTGCTCTGCTCTGAAATCGATTGCCACATTTGTACTAAGGCCATGCTTTCCCTCGAGGTTCTTCCAGCCAATGTTTGAGCATGGCAGGACTGCCTCTGGAACACAACACACTCCTCTGACAGCCAACTTTGTCTCCAGAACTTCCTGATGCCCTTGCTGAATCTCCCTTAGTCTTTATGGCAATCTAGGACTTTTCCACCCAACTTCCCTTCCATCTCTCTGTCATTCAAGGCAAGACTTACATCCTTGTCTTATCATTCTTCCCACCTTGCTCTGAACTTTACCCCCATTTGTTTCAAAGTCTCTTATTTAAAAAAAAAACATTTAATCTTGGTTTTTCTTCCTGGGGGACCTGGACTAACACAAAGACACATCTTGCAGAGAAACTGAGTGAAATACTCTTTAGTATCAATCTGGTGAATGACTTCCTAAAGAATGCACTAACTCAGTGCTTACTAAATTGAAAGTAACATAAACAACCTGAGTGGAGCGAGTACTAACTTTATAGATATAGAAATTACGCCTTGCCAGCTCATGAGTGTTGGAGCCAGAACTTTGAGCCCAGCTGCTATTTTACTTTTTTTTGTTTAAATGTTAAAGTCAGTGCTTTTAACTATTACATACCACATGTTTGACCAACAGTGTCCCTGTTATCTTTTATAAGAAGTATTAATATGTCTGTAGAATAAAAACAGTTAATTCACCACTGTTAACACTACCATGACTATCATCATTGTCACCCTCACTGTCATCATCAAGATAATCAAGCATTTAAATTTACATTTTCCATTTAGTTCTCGTAAGCATCAGTGAATTAGGTAAACCTTGAAGTGAGGCTTAAAGATATCTTCTCAATGTAAGTCCAGCATTTTTCTTTTACTTCATACCATCTCCTTCTCTCTGATACATCTTTGCCCAAGATGAACTAAAGACGTTGGGGATTTAATACTTTCTTGATATACCGGTGCTTAACTACCAATAAGACACTTGAAATCTTAGTTTAATAGCTGAATTCAATAGGGCAGATCTGATGTCCTTATTCTAGAAATAGCTTTCTCTCCAGGACCACAAGGATTAGACAATTTGGGTGGTATTATAGGGAACGTTTTGCCTCTGGGTCAAAGTCACTGGGCTCTGGACCAAGTCAGTAATGATCAAATGCCAGTCTGTCTGACAGCTGTCTGGTGGCCTTTGTAATAGGGCCTCCAGCCAGTCACTTGCGGGCAACCTTCCATGCTGCATTCGGTGCCTGCTGCCATTTGTAATGACAGGCACAGCAGAATGGCTGGCAGTTCAAATAGGCATGGAGACCCTTGGTATCCATCATTCAAGACCAGCACTTAAACCCTAATTTAATAACAGTCCTACAACTAGTAGTAATTTATTTCCAAATGAAGGGCCTTTCTCTGGCTGATCTGCCCCACTCATTGACCCACACCTTTCTCTTTTCCAATAGTGAGATTAAAATTTCCCTTTGAATTAAACACAAGGTCACATCAAATAAGTCACTGTGAGCAGTCATTATATTTTCTGTCACTGGACCAATTAAGATTTCCAGCTGTCAGTTTCTGATGTTGCAGCTCCATAAAAACCGACACTGAGATGCATTGATCTGTGTCAAAGCTGCTTCAGAGGGAAAATTGGACCAAAAATAATGATAATTGTCATAGGATGTCACACCATTAAATGAAAACATAAAAAGCAAAACACTGTGGAGGAACTGCAAAGTCATCCTCCTTGCCGAGGTGAAACTGTGTTATACCAAAGCAAGCCCACTGCTTCAGTGATTGTCCTGGTTCTGCAGGAAATATGCTCCTTAGTCTCTAGCTAGGGAAATTCTGCCCAGTTAATGCCAATTCACTTTCAACTGGATATTCAAACTAAAAATATATAAAGAGTGTAATGTCTGAAGATCTGGTTGAAGAAAAGTACATTTACTAAAAGTGAAATAGGAATAAGTAAGAAAAGGTATACGTGTTCACCATAATAACCATCACAAGAAATGAAGTGTTCCAGTAACACAGAGGAAAGGGGGTGTTTCTTGTCCCCTACATAATTGAAGAGACAAGAGGTAGACTTTAGTGGTATCAAAGGTATATTGGCAAGAGATGACAGAACAAAAAACTGGGAAATGAATCTACCACTGCTGCATTATTTGAATAGTTATTTCTTAGAAAGTGGAGTTTTTTTATTTTACATTTTTTTCTGAGCCTGGAAGAAAAATGTAAAATTTCTGAAATAAGTTTAAATTAAACTCCGAAATCCACTTATTAGCTGAGCATATTGTCATGTTCAAAGTTGGTTTCTTATTAGAAGTTATAACATATCATTGCATGGGGATACTGTCCTCCTTTGCTAGTAATTTCAACTTGGTTCATAACAGAAGGTGAGTAACAGAGTTGTGCTAGAATCCCAAGATCTATGAAAATTAGATCACTCATTTTTCTCTCTTACTTTAAAAGTACTTACACCCATTATACTCATTTTACAGAAGTAAAATGAAAACTTTAATGTTTGCATGACTGAAATTTAAAATTCTTTTTGGCCATCAGCCTTGTCGGGCATTGATGGACACTTCTTAATGTAATAGATTTTACACTTTGGAAAGTGATGAGATATAAACCAGCAGTGAGCTGAGCTGCTTGCATAGGCTCATACATCCAGTAATTAAATTTCCAAAAATTGTGTGAGTCAGTTTTTGAATATAGCATGAATAAAATTAAATGATATAAATTTAAATTAAATAAATTGTGTTAAAACCAAAATTAGCACATATTAACTCATCACTTTGTAATTCATACCTTTTACTATCACTTATGTCTATTTTGTCTGTTTGGCAGAAGTAATACATAACAGTATGATATTTTACATCTGTTCCCACTTCTTGGTTCAGTGAGGTCACCTGGGTGACTTAAAGTCTATCATGATGTGAGTATGATCAAATGCCAAAAGTCACATTTAACTTATTGTTTTGTTTAATTCTAGATTTAAGAAAGTGATAACACAGATTAAACTTAAATGTATGTCATGTCTGTAGTCGTTACATTGTGAATGGCACATAGAATTGAGGAAATAGTTTTCCAGGATATAAATGGTGTTATTTGAATGTAAAAAGGAAGTCAGTTGTTCATGTTCTAAATCAACATGGCTTCACACAGATCATGTCCTCACATAGGTTTTCATTGTTTCACTTTTGTCTTGCTTGTTTAGGCAGCCAATACATTAACCAATACTGGAACAGCACTCATTTGCATTGCAAAGATAGATAGGCTATGAATACAAGAGTTAAGCAAATATCAGTAAAAACCAGTAAAAGCATTGTATAAGAATCAATTAGTTATTTGGAATAAAGTGTAATGCATATTACATTAATAATTATAAATTATTTTTATATGATAAAAGATGTATACATACTTTTATATGGTATGCTCCATATCCTTTACAACAGTAAAATTTATAAAAATTCATGTATATGTTATATAGTATACATATATACCAACTGTTAAACATTTACCAGCAAACTGCTAGATAAAATTGGCTAGCAAGGTGACATCAGACGATGGTGGGCTTTACAAAGCGGGAAGGTAAATACATCATACAGAGTCATGGAAATCATGTTAATTAAGCTTTGCATAGATCCATAATACTTAAGTGGCCTTCATAAAAGTTGGAACATCTGCTCTGAGAAACCTGGAAATGCATTTCACCACCTCTTTCAAGACTGGTACTTCAGTGAAGCATGAACTAACAAGGATCTTTTGATGAAAGCAGAGCTATAAATGAAACTCCAAATTGAAGAGGAGTTATATTTTTGTGAATTTTTTCTCTATATTTAAGAACCTTAAAGACTTTCAGTCTACCACAATTTTCCTCTTCTCCAAGAAGAAAACAAAATGATTAAAGATAACCTGCTTATATTTTTAGGGCCTCATGAAATAAAGATAGTTTTGCAGCTCTTTCTTATAGATTCCTGTACAGTTTATTTTCAAAGAAATAGGATAAAATAATTTTAAAATAGATTTTAATAAACAAATATTTGTGCACAAGATTTCTTGCATCATTTGCAATAATGATAATGTGGAAACAACATCAAGGAAAGACCAGCTAAATACCTTACAGTGTGTTCACTTACCCAATACAATGACACCATGAGAAAGAATGAAGCAGCTCCACGTGTAACAACATGGAATGATATCAAATGAATAAATGCAGCCAAGTGTGCATGGTTTGAATGCATTAAAGAAACTATATGTATATTTGATGAGGCACAAAAGAATTTTTTGGAGAATTCACTCCAAACTGTTAACACTGAAAGCCTCTGAGAAAAAGGGAAGTTGGGTTTGGGACTTTGATGTTTTATTTTATGCTTTTATATAGTACCTGTCTGTTTTTGTTTTTCTAATGAGTAAGCATTAATCTAATAATAACAAATGCCAGAAAGCAATCTTAGAAAACAGATGTTCCAGTTAGATTTTTGGTCTCTGCTTCCTCTTGCAGGTGGTGGTAGAGTGAAGTACAGTATTGATTCTCCAAATGCTATCAAGGTGTAGAAAACCTCCAGCTCCTTTCAAGGTCATTGTAACTTTACTTTCAGAAGAAAAATAAAGAAGTTTCATCTTTGCGGGAAAAAAAAGAATTCTTATGGTAGGTGGGACGGGGGGATGTTAAATCATACCAGGATTTAAGATCCCAAGAGATCTAGTAAAATCCAATTATTTCCCTCCTTTTTCATAATGCTGAAACATCTGGACTAGAGGTTGCTTTATGAAGTTAATTGCAGATAAGTTAAAAATCTGTAAGATCAGCTTCTACATGAGGTTAGCCAGCAGGGGGCTATGCACACTCCTGCCAGGACACACTGAAATTCAGTAGAAAGAGATGGGATATTTTTGATGACTGGAGGAAATTTTGTTTATGTCCTTGCTGTTAGCCTTTCAAGGGTTCAACACAATGCAGTATAAGTCTTTCCACCTCTCTCTTATGATCTCAGCTCTATCTGGAAATTCTGCTGCTGTTAATGCAAGACTTTGTAGGCTTGCTACACATTGACAGTTCCAGAAGTACAGAATACCATTGGGTGAGAAGTTAAGAATGGAAAAGAAATGGGAGTCAAAGTGAATAGAGCTGTAAGTGGAGGAGCAAATGACAATAGTGGAAAGGAAAATGAAACAAGTGTGAAATAACCAGATCAGATACAGCAACACTAATTGTCTTGTCTCATGACATAAAACACTGGAACAACTAAATTATTGTCTAAGCTCTTTCTCAGTTTAGAAAAAATTAAAACAAATCTAATTCACTGATATTTAGCTATCTTAGGCCATACGTGTAACTCCACTCCACCCATTTAAATGGTAGGAAATGCTGCAAAATTCTGTTCATCCTTTCACTTGTTTATTCACTTGTTCATCTAGCAGGCACTGAACACTAACTATGCTAAGTACTGTGTTTAATGCTGGTGATAACAAAAATACGTTTTTTGTTTTTGTTTTTGTTTTTTTTTTTAATTACAAGTTTGGCTACAGTGATGTCTGTGGCCTCCTACCCTACAACTCTCCTCTTCCTTATCTTGATTCAGCCACTTTTTTTAAAAAAAATCCCATCTGTGCTTGCACCTTTAGGGTTTTTTATGGTCTGTTTGCTCCACTTTGGATGCCCTCTCCCTAGGCATGCATAGCTATCTCCTTCAGTCTCAGTAAATCTTGGCTCAAATGTCATCTTATCAAGAATGCCTACTCTGCCCCAGTTCATTTAGCTTTGCAGCTATTGATCCTCTAGCACTTCATTCCTTTCTTTTCTTAGCATTTATCAGCTTCTGAGATACTATGTACTTTATTTCTTTATTAAGTGTATAATTAATCATCTATCTCTGCACTCTGGAAGGAAAGCTTTTTAAAAGCAGCGATGTTGTTGATTTTGTTCATGAATGTATCCTGGATACTTAGAATAGTTCCAGGTATAAAGAAGTTGTCCAAGAAATACTTTTTGAACAAATGAAAAAGTGAACAAGACACACACAAGGAATGTTTTTAATTTTCTGCTTTTTAGTTTCCAAAAGACCTTCTTTCCATTTCTGACCTATACTGACTCAAATCTCACTCCATCTCTAGTAGCAGATTCTCTTTTTTTTCTGTTTTTTTTTTTCCTTCTTTCTGACATCTGACTTGTACTTTCTGTCTACTAGGTGAATTACTTTCTTTATTAGAATGTTTACATAACCTACTAAAATTCTGCATTTAAAATAAAACACAGTAGTAAGTATCACAAAGTAGATATGTAGAAGAGATAGGAAAAACATGAGTAAGTCGAGTATTCATAATTATACAGAAGGATGGCCAGGGGCAGAGAATGGTCTGAAAGAATCTGGGATGGAGAAAAATGAAAGGAAAAAAAAACTTTACCTTTTGAAAAATAAAGCTGAGGACGGGGTGTGGTGGCTCAGGCCTATAATCCCAGCACTTTGGGAGGCTGAGATGAGTGAATCATCCGAGGTCAGGAGTTTGAGATTAGCCTGGCTAATGTGGTGAAACCCCGCCTCTACTAAAAATATGAAAAAATTAGCTGGGCGTGGTAGCACACACTTGTAATCCAAGCTACTCAGGAGGCTGAGGCAAGAGAATCGCTTGAACCCCAGAGGCAAAGGTTGCAGTGAGCTGAGATCATGCTATTGCACTCCAGCCTGGGCAAGAAGAGTGAAACTCTGTCTCAAAAAAAATAAATAAATAAATAAATAAAATAAAATTCGAATGACAAATTCTTAGGTAGGCCAGGCATAGTGGCTGTCATCTGTAATCCCAGCATTTTGGGAAGCCAAGGCAGGTGAATTGCTTAAGCCCAGGAGTCCAAGACCAGCACGGGTAACATGGTGAAGCCTTGTCTCTACAAAAAAATACAAAAAATTAGCCAGATGTGGTGGTACATGCCTGTAGTCCCAGCTATTTTGGAGACTGAGGTGGGAGGATCACTTGAGTTTGGAAGGTTGAGGCTGCAGTGAATCATGCTTGTGTCACTGCACTTCAGCCTGGGCAACAGAATGAGACCCTGTCTTAGAAAAACAAAAGACCAAACCCCAAAAACAAAATAAAAAACAAAAGCCAAACAAATTATTAGGCAGAATGACTTGTCTTAAACCTATAAAGTCTCTATTCTTCTTTCAAAGACTATCAGATTAAAATAAAATTTAATAAACATGAGGAGTCCAAAATCACTGAAATGTTTGTAAGGCATTCTGAATCAGAAAGGTTTTATTCTAAAGAATTGCTTCCTTCTAAAAAATAAAATTCAAATAAATACCTGTATAACAGAGTCCTAGGAACACAGGCCCTGTCTGCTCCCAGGAATAAATTCTTGTAATTTTTTTTTTGTTTGTTTCTGAACTACTCTTATATTCCTACCAAAAGGATGTTAATTGTCAGCCTTGGATTAGACAATCTTGATTCCCTGAGCTGCTACACAGGACTTTTTTGATTATAGAAGAATGGTGGTATTGAAGAGCTGGCTTAGAATACCAAAAGGATTTTATAACTGTGCTAAAGGCTTGTTATATGGCTTTGGAAAATAAGTTATCCTCAGTAAGTCTCAGTTTTCCCACCTGTAAAATGAGTTCATTTGGAAAAGCTGATCTCTAAGGTCTATCTCTGATATAATATTATTTTAGAAAATAACTTATGAGTAATGGTAAGATTTTCCATCTAGGTGGAAGTAAAGTACTTTATAGAAAATAGCTGCTGTTTATATAAATGTTTCCTGGGAAAAAGCATTTGCGTCTCTTGCTTGTACAATTGAGAAAAATATCTCTTGCTTCTGTAGCTCTAGCAACATGAACAGAAAACCCCCTTCCCTTAACTAGCCAGTTGCTTGAATAAAGTCATAAATGGAGTAAATGATATGACCAGCACTCCTTACTCTTAGCCCAGTCATTTATAATTAGTAGTTTTAGACAGAAAACATTTTCCAATGGTCTTGGTACAGTCAGCAGAGATCAAGAAGTAAACATGAAAAAAAAAATCACTTCAAAATTTAAGAAAATGTAGTTAAAATGAAATCCAATTTAAGAGCTTCTGTTTCTATACATTACAAAGGGCTTGAAGTAAGGAGTAGATGTTTTGTGAGCAGGCTACTCATATTTAGTTAATACATTTCTAAAGAGTAGAAAGAACTGTCTACACTTATTAATGAGAGACTTAAATAATTGTAGAAAAATTGGGTGGTTTATTTTGTAAAATTAAAGGTTATGTTGTTCTTCAAAATCTTACCTTTCCAAATCTTGAAATGGTATTAAGAAATAGATATAGTGATAACAATAACAAAACAGCACTCCTGATATTCATTAAGTTTCAGGTATTGTGATGACCTCTTAAATACCTTTCACTTATTTACTCTTTGCATCCATCTTAAGAAGTATGTACACTTACTTTCATTCATATTTGACTTACTTTAGCATTGACTTGTTTTAGACTAAGAACTCTTAGACTTGCATACATTGAGCTAAGGATTTGTCCTGGATCTCCAAAATCCTTTGAATCAGGTGCAATAAAAAAATAACCCCAAAACATGTAAGGGTATGTGGATTTCTAAACGCTCTGTGACTCTTCATCTCTAACAAGTTTTAAGAATCTCTTTGAAATAGATATTTAGAAAAAGTAATCTCATCCAAATTTTAAAAGATGATGACACAAAGTTTATAGAAGGAATGGGACACACCATAGGAGATTTTAGCTAGCATTTATTGCATTTTTGCAAGAACACTGAAATTGATTCTTTGATTAGTGATGTGCATAGATTTTTGAAGAGTATGCCAACTTTATCTTTTTGCTCTTTTTCTCCGGTGTTAAATATAAAACATGAAATATGACCTAAGCTATTAATCTAAACATTATTCTCATTAGTTTCAAAGTACAGTTATTGCTCCAAAGTATTTAAACAAATGGCACCCTGCTTCATCTTGGCTTTGCTTTCACATTCAAACCAAACAAAGCTTGCTACCCCCTCCTTCTCTTCAATGCTGAGCCAAAAAGCAGAGCTTGGTATTTCCAATTCCAGCTGTGCTTTTCTTGCGCTTTACATCAATCAAAGCTTCAAAAAGATTCCAGACAGATTTTTCTCAGTTTTCACATCAGAGGAGTTAGCTTAAAATCACTGTGCAGTAGGGGGGCACTGATAAGGAATCTCAGAAGAAAGAAAAGTGTACACATAGAGGGGCTCTGGGAGAAGGTTGGTGAAGGATTATGAATGTCCTAGAAGACAGTTTTCTGATAGAAAAGCAGTATAGTTTGAAGCACAGTGAAAGAGTTATTGACAAAAACTACGATCTTTCAACAACTCTAGATACTGCAGTGGGCACAATGGGTAAAGAAAGGGCAAGATTTACGTGGTCAGATGAACCCATTTGAACTTCTCTTATACAGATACAATTATCTTTCTAAAGGACTAGAAAGCCTTGCAATTTTCTGGAACTGGTAAAAGAGAGCCTCTGACTGTGGCTGGCTGGTCAGCACAGAAATTTCTTTGTAACTTTATTCTACATATATATTTTTAAATTGGAGTCCCAATGACTGCCATCCTTGCCTTCTACTACCTCAAAGAAATCTCGTCAATTAATATGTGATGTTACTTTAAATAAAGAACAATCAAACACTCTTAACTATAAGGTATTTTGAGGTTTGTCAGTTATACCTTGCTAGGCAACCAGCCTCCAGTAATGCTTGGTATAGCGTTTTTCCTTTCATTCTTTTATCTTTTCCCATGCCTACTACCTCTTTTAATCTTTATCTCTCCTTTCTATCTTTTTGCTTAACTTTGGTGTTAAAAGCCCCCAAATATTAAACTTCCTGGTAAAACATTTTGTCATCTATTATATATTGAATATCCAAAATGCCCCAAACAGCATGTTAAATACTTCACATGCATTATACTTTTCTCATAGTAATATAAGCACCAGATCTATTATCCCCATTTTACAGATGAGCAAACTGAATCTTGAGCATGTGATGTTCATTTTGCAATGATACAAAACTGAATACGTGTAGAGTTGGGTCTACTACTATGTAGGACTTTCCTATTCCAGGAACTGAGTCCATCCTCATTACACTACCATAACTCATAGTACTGAAGATTTGCTACAACCTACCCTTGTAGGCTAGTTCCAAGGATGTATGATCAGGACTCAAGGAAAAGTCAGCCGCCTCAACCTTTTGATTCTCATCTTACCCCCAACAAGAGATCTGTGTGAGCACAAGTTCTGCCAGTGACTTGGTAAAAACTTCAGACGAGTGGTCAGACCTCTTTGATTTTCATATCAGCTGGCTCTTAATATTTTATTCTATTGACACAACACTGATACCTTGATGGGCTTATATCCTATTGACCTATCTACCCACACACACCATGCAGTTTTTCCTCTTTGACATGACTCTTGCTATTCATCCTGCCCAAGACTTCTCCTTTTAAGTTGTTGCATTTGTATCTTAAGATACAGATGAATCTCCATCATCTTCTTGAAATCACCTCTGAAATACTTCAGTCCATTCCAATCCCTCCCTATGTTATAACATGTTCTGTGCCACAAATGTAATACAATTTATTTCTTGAAAAAATTTAAGTGTCTTGAAGAAAGCAGCCATTTTATGTTTTAGTCTTTCCCTTTGGTTCTTAATGTGCTAAAACCACACACTGACAAGACTGGAGCTTTCTGTCTGAAAACTACTTGTTAACTTTGGAAAAGGTAGAACTAGCAGAAACTGGCGGGTGCTGTCCAAGTGCTGAAACAGTTCTATTTTGGTTGCAGGACATTTAGTATAAAATTGGCCTTCTTCACATGAATGTATGGATATCTCCATGCCAGACTCTAACAGTTTCTTTGTTTGAATCTTCCAATTTTACTTTCATCACCTGATTTATTATACTGTGGTTGATTAAGTGGTTCTCAAAATAACTGTGCTGTTTATATTCATTTTATCAAATATAATCTTGATTAATGACTCCAATGACCAACCCATAAATAAAAGTACTATTCAGAGAGTTATTATTTTCCCAAGAGATGCACTTTTTAAGACCAATAAAGAGGTCCAATGTTAGCTATAAATGTAAAATCAATAAGTGTATTTATTTTTATCTTCAATGGATATATATTTTATTTTATGTAACAAATAAAAAATGTTCATCATAGAAAATTAAGGAAGCGCAATGAATAAAATAAAAGTCACAACCCAGAGTTAATGATTTAAAATACTAAACTACATATGTTTCCAAATACACACACTCACATAGAGCAGACAGGAAAATCGGATTATATTGTACATATATTTTGGCGACTTTCTTTTTTATTTACTATGCAAATAGCACTTAAGTTATAAAGTTAACTATAACTCAATAATTGTTTTTAAAAGCTAGATTGTGGATACAATCTATTTTGATATTACATTATTTTCAACTATTCTATATTATGTTTTGTATGTATTATCATATATTACAATATTTTATGTATTATAAATAACAAAGCAATTGGAAATATTGCTTGGATATCAAACTTCAGAAATTGAGACAAGACAAAGTATTTTAACTCATGAGTTATAGATATGATATCTGGGATGAGGTGGGGAGATTGTTTGGAAGGAGAATGGAAATGGCAAGGAGACTATTTCAGAGCCTGTAGTTCATAAATCTTAACTATTTGATTTCCTAAAATGAGGTAGGCTGAGAAGAGATAGAGGAAATTGAAAGAAAAAAAAATTAGATAGTAGCTAGCTCTGAAAATGAATTCATAGTGACAGGCTCCCTGGCCATGGTTTGCCTCTCAGCAGCAGATATACTGCAGGAGAGAAAACATACACATGCACATATATACTTATATATGTGTGTAGTTTTATAATCTGTAAGTCCATGATATTTGTAACATTGCCAATAGAGGACATATGTTTAAAAAGAAGCAGTCCAAGGACTTAAAGTTGGAAAGATGACGTTTATGAGGAGCTACTGGTGAGAAACCAGAAGAGTGAGGTGTCCTGCGAATGAGAAGAAGAACGGATTTAAAATAGGAAGGAAGGACTGGCCTTGTGAAATTTCCAGTTGTTCCAGAGAGTATAAAGACTGAGAAATTTTCCAAAAACTTGAATGAATATTTGATGAGACAATTCTAAAGATTAAAAACTCTAATGGGAAGATTGTGTTCAGGTTCAATAAAAATAGAGTTTTAAACAACTATTTTCTTCTTTTCTTATTTTTAAAATTTCCTTATCTGTCAGTTTAGTTGAGAATTCAGCAAATCTATCAACTATGATATTATTTGTTTGGGTTTTGTCTTGCCTAGTGTTTTCACGGTCCCCCATCTATAAAATGTTGATAATAATACTTACCATTTAGGATTAGTGGATAGCATATTGGCAAAGCACCTAGGAATCTTGGGATAAAATACTCCAAGAAGACACAATATTATTATACTCAGCACTGCTGTCTTTCGTATTTGAAGATTGCCTAATTCTCACCTACCCTAGAGCTTGGACGGGGCATTCTGGGAGGACAAGCTGTATTCTTCTGCTATCTGGTAGAGTGTGATAACTGCTAACCTTGCCAATGAGGCAAAAATAGCCAAATCCAGGGCATCTCTTCATCTCCTTGGAGGGCAGCAAAAGCAGTAAGACACACGACTGCTCATTATTCAGCAAGTGGAGGGTCTGGACTCAGTATTTTGGGAAGACTAAGAATCAAACAAAACCTCCCTGGGGGATCTTTGGAGAAACAGTAGCCCATAATTTTCAACACAATCTTAAGAACTCAATCAGGTGGGGAACGAACGCCTGACCCATACTTATGTTTTCTGCTATACCTGCAGGCTCCATGCACAGGTTGTTTTTTTCAGAATTACTGTTGAACATAATAGAACACCATAGCCAGATTTGTGTCACTTAAGAGAAAAAATAAGCAAACCATCTGAACAACTGTGGCTGAAGTATTATATTTGATCTAAGTGTACCCTGTTAAGAAAAGAAATGTTTTATTTTGCCTGAGTTTTAAGGATTTCAAGAAGGGAATATAAAAGAGAAAGAGAAAATGATAAATAGAGACTAACTGGTTTATTTAAAAATGTAACAATATTTCAAAAATGCCTTAGAAGCTTTATTAGTTGACTACTAACCTATTTTTTTGCAAGGTGCTGAAAAAAATATCAATATATTTTTTCCCTAAATCACAAGGGCATTCTTTACCACCTTGCCTGCCAGATAAAACTGAGTGTCAGGAAAGCTAAACATCTGGGTGGGAGTAGGATAAAAATATCTGGGACACCACCACCATATGTTGCAACAAAATGGCCAGCTCCATTCATCCAGGCTTTGTTTATGCTTTGTATTAATGAATCCAGTCAGGGTAACCAGGCAGCCAACTAGGAGCATATGCTGCTCAGACTGTGGCTGCCTTGATTCCATTTTCAGAGGCAGTGCCCAAGCAGATATCACCCTGTGCCCAACCATTTAAACTGGTACAGCACCAGGCACTTGATCAAACTCCTGAATCTTGAGATGTTATTTTACCTGCTTCACAAATAGGTAAAACTTTTTGAATTGATATTGATGCTTTCTAAGAGAGCTCTGAAAAAAGATGGGGAGGTGTGATGGGAGGACTATCCATATTGTTCCATCTGCATTGATTTATTAGACACTCCTCAGTTCGAATATTTTCCATTGACTCTCCATTGCTGATAGGATAAAGTCTAAATCTTCACTGGAAAAGCCACAGTGAGGACTTTGCCTCCACTTCAGAAAAGACTGGAAGGGATTAGGGAATTCTGAGTAGAGAAGGCACAGGCTCTGACTTAAAATTTACGAAGATCACCCTGGCTGCTTAGTGGAAGAACAGATTGCAGGGACAGACATAATGAGAACAGATAAAAATATCAGCAATTATAATATTTATATGCAAAACAATATGGAACTGTTAACTCAAGTGTTGTTTTAGCTCACAGCAGTCAATGTTGGTATGCTATAGGGGAATGAGGTGATTGAGAAGGGGGAGGATGCGAAAAACATCCATATATATTTGGTTTCACCTTGCTTGTTTATTCTTATCTTTCTGTGCTCCTCTGAGCTAGTTACAACTCTTCACTGCTCTTATTACCCTTAATATTCCAAGCCTGTCCTCCTACTGATCATTTGTTCCTTTTGTCCTACCTGAAACATGTTTTCCTCTACTTAATTTAGCCCTATCCTTCTTTAATTTTCTTGGTTAAGCCCTACTACTTAAATAAAACCTTACTTTTCCACTACAACGTTGGAATGTCTGTATGTCATAATCACATCCACACTTTAAATGGTTACTGTAATCTAGCTTGCATTACTAACATGAACAAAAATCATATATGCTCTCTTATTCAGAAGACTAGCAATTACGATAATTAAACATAAACAGAAAGCTTTGGGAAGCCCAACAGAGGGCTTTTTAGGTAGCTTGAGGCATTCATTCATTCATTCATTTCATTTTTAATGACAGCATGTTTATGGACAACAGCAATTCAAAGGCACAAGAACCGTAACTCCTCCCCCACCAAAAGTGTCAGTCTAAGGAAGTAGGAGTGTGACCAGAGTAACGAAGGCAAATTTCTTGGCTAGGAGAAATACAATACTTCCTAGAAAATGCTCCAATCTATACGTACAAAGATGGCAAGGGTTAGTTTAACGGAATCTGTTAAATTGACCTCTCTCCTATAGTGCTTGAAGAGCCTGGTATGTGCACCCAAGAGAGAAAGCACTAACTCAAATGCTCCATGACTCAATAGAGCTATTACAGACTGAAAATATGCCTGAAATGAGTCTTCAAGGCTTGAATGGGAAGAGGCTGAGATGCCGTCTGCCAGAAGCAGCCCAAACTGTAACACACCAGCCGAGCTGGAGAGAATGGCAGCAGGAATTTCAGAGTGCTAGACCCCAGCACAGTGAAGAACAGCACTGTCAGCAACTGCTCCGCTGAGGACTTAAAGTACAGCTGGAGTTCCCAACTGAGGCTGGAGAGCCCTTGTTGCTGGTTGATCGAAAGCCTGATGGAGAGGCTGACACTTTTAAAGGAAGAGAAAAATGGCTCAGACCTCTGAGGCCAGAGGTGGTCTGGGATCAGCAGTTCGAGCTCAGGGGAGGATGGTTCACTTTTGCTCCAGACCAGTCAGGGATGAGCAGCTGCTAGGGATTAAAAGCATTGTTATTCTTTTTTATTATTTTTTGTAGGCTTTAACTTTTCTGATAGCTGTTTTTGATGTCTGGAAGCGAGAGTGAATCATGTTTTCCCAATTAATAATGGAAGCAAGAACTATGAGTGAGTGCTTATTATCCAGGGAGTTTTTCTTCTTTCTCACTATAAGTGGCCCAAGATAAGGATTAGGTCAACCTGCATAATTGTTTCACATATACTTATTGGAATGGTGGGTTGCACTGCTCTGTCCCAACTCCCTACAGTCTGTTTTCCTCAGAGAATCAATGGTTATCTTTATAATATGTAAGTCAGAGCTTACCTTCCCTCTGCTTAGAACTTTTCGATAACTTTCTATTTCATTAGAAGCATGAGGAAATGCCCTTGGAGTGGCCTCCATGCCCCATGCTCACCAGGCCTCACTGAATATTAACCTTACCTCTGGCAACTCTCCCTTCAGCTCACTGTGATCTCAGTGCAATGACCTACTGCTTTTCACAACTAGGCATGGTCTGGTCCCACTGCAGACCCTTACACTTTATGTTTGCTTTGCCTGATAGATTCTTCCCCCAGTCGTTCCTGTAGCTCACTCTCTCGTCTTCCGCAAACATTTTCTCACTTCACTTTTCCAGTAAGTCCTTCCTTTATTGTCCTTAAAAAACAAAACAAATAAACCAACAAAAAAACCAAGAACATAAGCAAATTAAAACCAAAACCAAAGCAATGAGAAAAAACATTTAACTGTCATCCCCCAAATTCTTCTCTGACCTTGATTGGTCTCCAAATTCACACTAAAAATTTACTCTTTATGTTTGGTTTGTTGTCTCTATCCCTCTGCTAGAATTTAGCCTCCAGGAGGGCAGAGGCATTTGTCTTTTTTAAGTACTGTTGTGTCCCCAGTGTCTAGAACAAAGCCTGGCTAATAATGGATATTCAGTAAACATATTGAATAAGCAGATGTCTTATCTGACTACATAAAAGGACTCTGGAAGAGAAGAAAAACATTTTATATATCCTTTGTGTGCTACACAATATGCTAATGAGAGATGAATTCAGACCCATCATAAATGCATATATTCCTTGCCTGATTGGGAGACATTCTGAAATTGCCTACTCATAATTTATCAAATTAAAAATATGTATCTCACTTTTGTTATTTTATTTTTGCTAAGGCCATGTTAATAATGTCAATATCTATTCTTAAGTACTTTTTTTCTATATGCCTTGGAAATCAAATTGGGATCAAAATAATTCTAGTTTTTCAAATCGACAGGGTTGCGTTATAAGTTGCTACACCATAAAAATCCTAGAAGAAAACCTTGGCAAAACCATTCAGGACATAGGCATAGGCAAGGACTTCAGGACTAAAACACCAAAAGCAACAAAAGCCAAAATAGACAAATGGGATCTAACTAAACTCCAGAGCTTCTGTACAGCAAAAGAACATTACAGTGAAACAGCAATCAACAGAATGGGAAAAAATTTTTGCAATCTACCCATCTGACAAAGGGTTAATATCTAGCATCTACAAAGAACTAAAACAGATTTATAAGAAAAAAACAAACAAACCCATTCAAAAGACGGTGAAGGACATGAACAGACACTTTTCAAAAGAAGACATATATGAGGCCAACAAACATATGAAAAAATGCTCATCATCACTGATCACTAGAGAAACGCAAATCAAAACCACACTGAGATACCATCTCACGCCAGTTAAAATGGTGATCATTAAAAAATCTGGAGACAACAGATTCTGGAGAGGATGTCGAGTAATAGGAATGCTTTTACACTGCTGGTGGGAGTGTGTATTAGTTCAACCATTGTGGAAAACAGTGTGGCGATTCCTCAAGGACTGAGAAACAGAAATTCCATTTGACCCAGCAATCTCATTAGTGGGTATATATCCAAAGGATTATAAATTGTTCTATTATAAGGACCCATGCACACGAATGTTCATTGCGGCACAGTTTACAATAGCAAAGACCTGGAACCAACCCAAATGCCCACCGATGATAGACAGGACAAGGAAAATGTGGCACAGATACACCATGGAATACTATGCAGCCATAAAAATGATGAGTTTGTGTCCTCTGTAGGGACATGGATGAATCTGGAAACCATCATTCTCAGCAAACTGACACAAAAACGAAAAATCCAACACTGTATGTTCTTACTCATAGACAGGTGTTAAACAATGAGAACACGTGGACACAGGGAGGGGAGCATCACACACTGGGGTCTGTCGGTGGGGGACTAGGAGAGGGACAGTGGGGGTAGAGAGGTTGGGGAGGGATAACATGGGGAGAAATGTCAGATATAGGTGATGCAGGGGATGGAGGCAGCAAGCCACCTTGCCATGAATGTACCTAGGCAACAATCCTGCATAATCTGCACATGTACCCCAGAACCTAAAGTACAATAAAAGAAAAAAAAAAAAAAATATATATATATATATATATATATATATATAAATATATAAAATCCCATCATATTTAGGGAGAAATTACCACCAAAACATAATTAAAGTAGACTATGTATATTCAACCTCAGTCTTGGTAGTGATTAACAAATGGCTAGGATAATATTCCACCTTGGGTAAATTTCTCACAATTCCTCATACTTATTAAATTATATCATTCTCTTGAAAAGTAAGTTGAAAGACAGGAAGCAATTTCCATATTGATATCTAATCCATTTGCTTCACTTTTTAAGTGAAAGAAAGATTTTTCTATTGAGGGACATTATTTATTCATACAGAGTAATAAAGATATAATAAATGGTGATTATATTGTAGCTCTTATGGTGATCTGAAAACCCAGCTTTGTTCTCTCTACCTTCTTATAGGTAAAATTAATATATGCCGTACAACTCAGCCAACAGTTCTGCTGAGGATGCACCGGGCTGAAGGGAATCTGTTCATCTTGTGCACAGCTGCAATCTCTTAGCCAGAAGGGAATTTCTAATTTTTTTTTATTAGGGTAGCAAATAGATAAGATAGCTTTGCTCTTATTTCCTGTTTGAAGAAGGCTATTTTTTTTTTTTTTTTAACTTCATACTCAAGTTACTAAACTCATTACTTCTAAACAGTTATTGGAATAAACTGTCTCAAAAGGAAGTATCAAATAAATTAAGCAGGTTCAATTTGATAACTTCCGAAGTTTGTTGGGGAAGTACTCCTCTGCTCTTATTCTGGGCCATTCTGTTGGGTTTGATGGCAATGTAGTCTGCAAGAATCAGTCCCTCATCCAGTTCTCATCAATCAAAGGATTTCATTCTCATAACTGCATTTATTGGTCATTGTTGAACATAGGGCTCAGGTTGGGTCACTGAAGGATAGGTCGTAGATATTTGCTCAACTGATCTCTTTGAGTTGCAAATTTGTAATAACTCTCTAGCTGTTCACAGTCATTTTGAAAATTTAAGGGAGATATAGTGCTGGAGATTAAAATCAACTCAGAGAAGAGTAGATCCAAAAAATAAAAAAAGCAAAAGTATAATATCTGGTTGTCTAGTATGATTCACTGTAACTAAACGTGCCTGGAGGTATTTCTCTAGGCTACTTACTTTTTTTGTGATACAGTGCATTCTTTGTTTTACTTAAGACAGGTTGATCTGGGTCTACCATTTGCAACTCAAAGAACCTTGGATAATTTAGAACACATAGTTATTTGGGGATTTTTCTTTCTGGAGAGTTCAACTGTTTAAAAGAGCATCATGTTAGAATGGAACATGAACTAAATCTGGGGTCCGAAGATCTCATTTCAAAATTGTATTCTTTCAGTTACCTGAGTTTTTTGAAATCTTCTATGAGAAGGCTGTAATAACTCGCACCTACCTACATTACAGGGTTGCTGTGAAGATCATATGAGACAAAGAATGTGAAAATTCTCCAGAAATGGAAAGTGTCAGGTAAAAGTATAGTAGATCAAGTTTCTTTAAAACATACAGCAGGTCATTACGCATCACAAAAAGAGGAAGTGCCTAGTATTCCTTCATTGTAAAAGTCATTACAAAACTGTAAAATGTCTCATTATGAAATTATTGAGAATATGAATTTGACCTATGTCACACGTTCTTAGGCAAGTTTTGTGTCAAGAAAAACTGGGACCCAGATGAGAATTTATTTGTGAATTTAGAAAACATTTATGAGCACCAAACACCACGTCAGGTACTAAAAAAGGCCCCAGGAACTTAGGCAGCAAAAGCACTCCAGGTGCAGCTAGAGAGATAGACCAATACATAAATAATTGAAATGTGATAAGATAAATGCTAGGATAGAGATAAGAATCAAAGCCTATGGAAGCAGAGAGAAGGAATCTACTATCAATGCTTCAATGTGCTGAGGAAAGTTACAGTGAAAACTCAACCTTTAAGCTCTGTCTCAAAGCCTAAAATATGATTCTCCAGGGAGAAAGAGTTGAATTCGTTTCCACAAATTTAGACCTGAAGGTAACTATGAAGATCATATAAGGTTTTAGCAGCAGAAAAAGCTAACTGAATTTCTATTCAGAACATTTGTATTTCAGTATCACTTCCACTGATAACTCACTGTATGGCCTTTCTAAGATTTTTTGATTTCTCTGGTCTCGTATCTCAATTTAGAAATGAGAGGGGGTTAGATGACCATCGGTATATGTTTCAGCAAAAATCACCTATACTTTATGCCTAAACCTCCACTTCAAAGATGCAAAATGTTGAATGCTAAAAATGTAACTTTCCCAAAGAATGGATGTAAATGTAGGAGATAAGTGATTCAAAAACTCTAATATATAATTGCTACACATGTCCAAAGTTATCCCATTGGAAATGAATATCATTACATGTTTAGTTTCTCCACAGATATTTTTATGATTGGCCAACTGAGACTCATAAGAAGAGCTGATTCAGTGTATCATCAGTCAGGCAACTGGTTGTAGTCTGTATTTTGTTTACTTTTATAAATGGAGAAAAGAAAGGGTAATGATTGGCTGTACCAGGAGATTATACCTTTTGGTCCTGGCACCATAGAAATTTCCCCTGTTGTTTGGAAAGACGACACAACTGTGATGACAAACAAGATATTATCTTGAATCTTTCCCTAAAAATTCCTCTGGAAGTGCTTTCATTGCTCTTAGGAATATAGACCTTAAGTAAGTTATTATACCCAGTTAGTAGTTTTGGGTAAATTCTTATACCAAATTTGTTCTGTATTACAGAATGATGTCAAAGATGAGACTCATATTCTAGTTATTTGCATCTCATCAGGTGAAATTTTTTAGGTTGGGCATTAGCACTTTCAGTCAGATTCCACTCTATGTCAAAAACTCTCCAAATGTTTTTTCCTCAGTGACCAGTTGGTCATTCTTGGTAAAGTACCCTGAGGAGATAGATCAGCATGTACATAGCATATCTTCATCAGTGGCAACTCAGTAAATATTGATTTGATTGGAGTGTTACCTTTTCCTTCTTAATGAACACCTGTGGGATTTGCAGTGTGAAGGTAGCAATATGAAGCAAAAAAATAAAATTTTAAAAATTTATTTTTAAAAATAAAAACTGTATTTTAGCACAATGTTTTACTAATCATCCTTCCAGTGACGTCCACATTTTGAGAGTTAGCCATCTAAGCATCATTAACTACCCTTCATGAACATCATGAGATGCTATGTTGGCATTATTCATTTTTAAAGAACATGATATTCAAAATATGAAATTTTATATGATGTAAGTTAAGGAATTCGCATTACAAAAAAGTTAGTTTATTTTCAGCTGAATTTCATTCAATACAACAAATTTTATTGACAGCCTTATGATGGAAAAATAATTTAGGAATGCCTTACAGGGGATAAAAAGATGAATAATATTTTCTGACATTTATTGAGAGTGCCATGATGTGTTAAAACACTTTATGTTAGTTCATCTAGTCTTCCCATCCACATGGTGAGGTAGTACTATTAGCCTATTTTGCTGGTGAGAAAACTGAAGATCAGAGGGTTTATGTAAATTCTCTAACTACACAAGTAGTTAGTGAAAGATCCTGGATTTTAACTCAGGAAGCCTAATACCAGAGCCTTTTCTTCTAACCTCTGCCTTAACATTTTCAATTATTAATGTCTAATTATCTTAGTATTATACAAATTGGGATTACTTTATCTAATGATTCCTCAATAAGCATCTATTGATTAATGTGTGTTGAATTTAACTGAAGTGGTTTTACTTACATTGATTATATAGATGACAATGAAACAAAATCATATTTAAAAAGAATGACTCTATAAAATCTTTTACTTGCCTAATTTTTGTTTTTCTTTTTGATATTTATAAAGATTTACTTTATTCTCAGTGTTCGATAATATGTCCTTGTCTGATGTGGCATTTCCAATGTGCTGCACTATTTTTATGTTTTGTTTTTTAATAAACTAACTTGCTGTTGAAACTGACAACACAAGATTCTTTCCTATGTGAGTTTTTTTATATACAAAGACTGGCAACTTCTCTCAGGAAGCTCTGAAAGTGAATCAGCTGCAGTGAGCTGTTTGTGTTGTAACCAAAACAGAACACACATCCGATGGCTCAACAGTTAGGTATGTATTGTGTAAGGTACAAAGGGAGATTTCTTGGGAGTAGAGGTGGTAGGACATCTCCTTTCTTCCATGAATTTCTTCTTTCTTAAATCTTGGTGATCAGTTACCACTAGTGGCTCCCAAGATCAACCTGGAGTTTATCTGACCTTCATCCCCACAAGGCATAAGCAACTGGGGAGGACCACTAGTGGCTCCCAAGATCAACCTGGAGTTTATCTGACCTTCATCCCCACAAGGCATAAGCAATTGGGGAGGACCACAGAAACAGTATTTGTGGCCAAGGCTCCAAATAATGTTCAGCATTTCTGTCCATATTCCCTATAAAAATCTCAGTTTTGCATGGTACCAACCATATCGCAATAAAAAGGAGACTGAGAAATGCAAAATGTGTGTCCTAAAGCATAGGGAATAGATTCCAGAGAACAGTCAGGATCTGAGATAGATTATTTCACCCCAGTGTTAACTTCTCTGTTATTTGCTAAGTCATAATGTCTGGTGAAAGGCGTTTCCATGTTTATTACATTCACAAGGGTTTCCACTTGTGAGTTTTGTGTCTAGTGATGAGTAACTTCAGTTCAAAATGTTCTCCCACCCTCATGACATTCATAGGGTTTTTTACTCCCCCATGGGAGTTCTCTGATGTCTGCTGAGGTATGACTTTTGGCCAAAAGATTTTCCAAAAATCATGACATTCATAGGATTTTCCCTAGTGTGAATGCCATCATTGGAGGGAACAGCAATGGAGCAAGGACTTACAGAGTACCTATATAAAATGGTTACTTTGTAATGCTACAAAAGGGGTTTTAAGCCCTTGAGCATATTATGTACTGTAACTGAGTCAAGTTCACACTACACCTGGAACATGGAGGCTTAGGGAAGTCTGCCTCCCCAGAGGCCTGATGCAGTTTGTTGCAATTTACTCTTCCCAGTACTTGTAACCATTTTATATAGGCACTCTGTAAGCCCTTCCTCCATTGCTGTTCCCCTCAACATGCCGTGAGGATTCCAGAGGCTTGGCATCCAGCCTCCACATTCGTCTCACTCATAAGGTTTATTGCCCATGTAACTTCTCTGAAGGGTGGTGAGGCCTCTCTTCTCACAGGTTTTCCCATATTCCTTACGTTCATAAGATTTTTTTCCCCTGTGTGAATACACCGAGGCTTCCTGAGGTTTGAATTCCAGTGAAAAAGTTTTTTGACAGTCATGACATTTATAGGCTATTTCCCCTGTGTTAATAAGCTGATGCAAACTGAGGTGTGACTTCCAGTGAAAAGATTTTCCATATTCATTAGATTCATAAGGTTTTTCCCCTGTGAGTTCTCTGATGTCTAGTGGGGACTGCCTTCAAACAGGAGGTTTTCCCACATTCATTACATTCATAGAATTTTTCCATTGTGTGAATATCCTGATATTTTCTGAGATTTGACTTGAGATGAAAGGTTTTCACACATTCTTTACACACATGATTTTCCCCCATGTGTATTCTCTGAAATGAGTTGAGTCTTGATTTTTCATGAAAAGCTTTCCCATATACATGACATTCAGAAGTTTTCCTACCTACTTGAGTTATCTCTTGGGACATGAGAGCTGACTGATCACAAGATTTTCCATATTCTTTACATCCACAGGAGGTCTCTCCCAATTGACCATGCTCATGTGTTAATAATATTGTCTGCATGTTAAAGCAATGTCCACTGTATTTAAAATATTGCTGCCAGCTTGAATTTTAGGATGCTGTCTGAAATGTCTATGATTTCTGAGTTATTTCACAGCTAAATTATAAGCATCTAGATTCTCTCAAGACTCCATTGCATCAGGATCACTAAGGCAAAGAAAGTTCTGATGTACAGTTAACTCCCCATGTCTCATTACTGAACTATTTCCATTATTTACATTGAGATTTAAGATACAGTTTGTGCTAAAATTATATGTTTATATAATTCAACTTTCTCCTTAGATAATGTGTGGCTGTGTGATTGCAACTTGCTACAAATGTCTGCTTTGAATTTCTTGGCTCCTCTTAATTACATCATCAACTGTGTAGACACTTGGGAGACTTGCTTTTGGCAGTGTATTGATACAAAGAAATACCTGAGACTAGGTAATTTACAAGACAATGGGTTTAACTGGCTCACAGTTCTACACAGCTGGGAAGGCCTCAGCAAACTTACAATCATGGTGGAAGGTGAAGGGAAGGCATGTAACTTCCTTACAAGCAGGAGAGAGAACGACCAAAGGAGGAACTTGACAAACACTTATAAAACCATCAGATCTTGTGAGAACTCACTCACTATCACATGGACAGCATGGGAAAAACCACCCCCATGATTCAATTACCAATTACCTCCAGTGGTCTCTCCCTTGACACAGGGGGATAATGAGATTGTGGGGATTACAATTCAAGGTCAGATTTGGGGTAGGGACACAGCCAAACCATATCAGGCATTGCTTCTACCATTCATGGCTCTGCTTCTTATTTCAACTAAAAAGTGCCTCAGATTTCACCATGTAATGTCCCAAAGATGCCAGTATACAGCATATCTCCAGCATCATGTCCCTGTATAGCATCTTCTGAGTGTCATCCAGGTCCTGCCACTCCTCCCAGGTAAATTCAACAGCCACATCTTCACCAATCCCTGTAATGGCACATTACTCCTCAACTCAAGTCATCAGCTTCTTGAATGCTTCCTCCCCCTGGACTCATAATTGATATCACCATATGTGTTGGATAAAGCCATAGCTCTTGAAAGACTGAACTGGAGACATCATTTCCTCTTGCTCTTGGAATCACATAGAGAACTCTGGAAGCAGCTGGGCAAGGTGGCTTACACCCGTAATCCCAACACTTTGGGAGGCCTGAGGCCAAGGCAGGCAGATAACAAGGTCAAGAGATCGAGACCATCCTGGCCAACATGGTGAAACCCCGTCTCTACTAAAAATACAAAAATTAGCTGGGCGTGGTGGCATGCGCCTGTAGTCCCAGCTACTCGGGAGGCTGACGCAGGAGAATTGCTTGACCTTGGGAGGCGGAGGCTGCAGTGAGCCGAGATCGTGCCACTGCACTGCAGCCTGGCACCTGGCAACAGAGCGAGACTCTGTCTTCAAAAAAAAAAAAACTCTGGAAGCATCACTTCACAGATGAAGAATCCAACCCCAGACCAGCAGAGAAGTGCCTAGAAAGCAAGGAATCCAGAAAGGGTGGAAGGAAACATGTTTGCTTGTCTTCAGATGGCTTATTTATCTTGATTAAATTGCCTGAGTTCAAAGGACCACTGCTAGCATCTACTTAACTTTAAATGGTATGGCTCTCTCAACAAACCAGGGGTCTTTTGTTCGTTTATTTTTTCCAGACGTAAAAAAGAATTTCACAAAAGAATTGAGAAGAAAACACAAAGCACAGTTATTTTACAAAGATAAGATTCAGTAAAATTATGTGGTTGGAAAGTAAATAATCAGAGCTGAAACTTGGGTTAGTTTTTCCATCTAAGCAAACTCTGTCTCCAAGTGAAGGCTTGGCCTCATCACATGTGAAGAAAGTGGATCCATGTCAGTAGCTTCACTGTAGAGCTTGACTGCCAAAGATCCCCACCAGCAGCAAATGCATCCCATTTTGTTGGTTTTTTGTTTGTTTTGTTTTGTTTTGAGATGGAGTCTCGCTCTGTCAACCCAGGCTGGAGTACAATGGTGTGATCTCAGGTCACTGAAACTTCGGGTCTCCCAGATTCAAGAGATTCTCCTGCCTCAGCCTTCTGAGTAGATGGGATTACAGTCGTCTTCCACCACACCCAGCTAATTTTTGTATTTTTAGTAGAGATGGGGTTTCATCATGTTGGCCAAACTGGTCTTAAACTCCTAACCTCAGGTGATCCACCTATCTTGGCCCTGTAAAGTACTGGGATTATAGGCGTGAACCACCGCACCCAGCAAGCAAATGCATTCTGGATGTTCCTGCTAAGCTGTTTCCATTGCAATTTCACAAAGCCCTGCCTAAACTGATTGGAATGCCCCTAGAGGAATTCATGAAACATTTTGCTTAAATTCTGGGAGATCTTGCTCAACTCTTCCTCACTATCTCTTAAGAATTAAGCTCTGCTTGTTCCAAACATTGGGGTATTTGCTTTGTATTTTGGTTTATTTTCGCTACTCAACTCAAACAAAACAAAGCAAATCAAAAGACACAACAACAACAACAAAAAATCAACTAAATCCACAAATGAAAAGACTCCAGGTCCTATGGATTCCTAGGAGAAGGCATGTCCCTTTTAGGGCAGAAATAAATGGTGAAATCATACTACTTTTAATTTACTCTAGTGAAGTAAAAAATCCTTAAACACAAGTTTTAGTGATTACTTAATCAAAGCCCTTTATTTTAAAGCTAGGGAAAACTGAGGCCCCAAAGTTAAGGAAATTGTTCAAGGTCACTTGTTTAATTAATCCAGAATCAAGTTTTGGCAATTACCTTCCCATAAGTCGTTATGACTTGCAATTATGTTCCTGCTTCCATGAATGCATGCCCCACTCTAGGCATGAATGGGGCTAATACTTGTGTAGTGTGACTTTGATGGTTTTATCATTTTTATAATGGCATCCCTAGAGGAATGGCAGCAGAACTGCCTTGAAATTACACATTTGAACAAAATAAATATAGCGCGTGCTCTTCAGAAAAGAAAGCAAAACAGCATTAAAGTTTAGTGAAAGCTTATTATCTGGAGAAATATATTTTCATGTAAGGGGAAAGCTGTCCAGAACTCACCCTGAGAACATGAGGAGGGTGAAATTTAAGTTTAATCTTCACTTTGGCAATTACCTTGGGTGTTCAATAAAATCTGGTTAATTATCCTTAGAGGTATAGTCTTTTTAGATCAGGAAATATTTTTTAATGCTCCATTAGTTGTTTATCATCAGTCATAAAATAAAACCAAGAATGCATTGTTATTATAGAAATCCTTCATTATTATATGTGCAGGTGTAGGCCTAAGGTCATGAACAAGATCCACACACTGAATATTCCCTTCCCCCCTGCATCTCCTCTTGTCGATGTTTATGTTAGGTTAGTTAATATATATGTTCTTCATTCTCAGTAGTGGCAACAGACAAGTTATTAATGTAAACAGACTTCTAGGCAACATATTTTGCATTTATGTGTTAAATAGTTTGGTTGTTCATTATGATTAAATAAATATATCACTTTTCCTTTTAGAACAGTAAGAAAAAGTGTATATAACCTGTGTGATGTGTGTGGATATCTATATTATAGCTTATAGCTAAAAATATTAATTATATTATTTTGGATATAAACAATAGCTATAGGTACCAAGGAAACAAACACACAATGACCTTATATGTTTAACCTAAAATTATTTTTTAAAACTGAAATAAGAGAACAGATTTTCTAATGCATAAGTAAGAATGCATTACTGTTTCTTTAGTGCTATAATGATTTAGCTAAGCCCAGGCATGGAGGCTGTTGGAAAGTATTACACATTATACAATTCAAAATATTATAGTTATAAGGCCTGAAAACATTCATCAATATCTTTAAAGAATTGGAACCACTGCCTGTGACATGAGTTTACCTATATAACAAACCAGCACATGTATTCCTGAACTTAAAATAAAAATAAAAAAAGAATTGGGATCATACAAAGTGAGCTCTCTAAGCCCAATGTAATTAAATGAGAAACCAGGAAGAAAAGGAAACTTTGGAAATTCACAAACGTGGAAATTAAACAATATACTTCTATGAAACTAATGGGTCAAAGAAGAAATCATGAGCAAATTAGATAATATCTTGAAATAAGTGAAAATCAAAAGATAACATATCAAAATGTATAGAACTTTATTAGATGGAAGTTAATAGATATAACTGTCTATAGGGATATAATATGTATTTTAGTATAAATCCTTAAATCAGTAGCTTAACAATGAAAAAAAAAAAAAAACTAGAACTAGAGCAAACTAAACCCACAGTAAGCAGAATGAGAAAATAATAAAGATTAGAGCAAAAGTAAATGAAGTAGACAATGAAAAATAATAGAACAAAATCAATGCATCAAAAGCCTGCTTTCTAGAAAAGACAGAAAAACTTGACAAGTCTTTAGTTAAATAAACAAAACAAAAAACAAATAAGACTCAAGTTACCAAAATCAGAAATGGAAGAGTGACATCACTACCAGCCTTACAGAAATAATGATTTTAAAGGATAACTGAACAACTGTATGGCAACTAATCACAATACTTAGATGAAATGGACAAATTTGTAGAAGCAGAAACTACTAGACTGACTTAAAAATTAATGGAAAATCTAAATTGCCTCATAACAACCAACGAAATTGAATTAATCATTTTTTTAAATGAATCATAGTCAATTTTATTCCAATTCTTCAAAATTTATACTCAATATGTTGTTTCGAAAATGTAAGTCACCCTTTACATAATTGAATTAATCATTTTACAAGTTCCCATCAAGAAAAGCTCTGGGCAATACAGCTGGTGAATTCTACCAGATATTGAAACAAATAATATCAATTCATATGTATTAATACGATCACAATGAATATAAAACTCTTTAAAGAAGCAAACGAGAGAACATTTCTATCTCATTTTATGATGCCAGTTTTACCCTGATACCAAAACCATAAAAAGGTATTCTAAGAATGAAACAACTACGGCCCAATATCCCTTATCAGTAAAGACATAAAAATTCTCAGCAAAATACTAGCAAATCAGATCCAGGAACATGTAAAAAGATTTGCATAGGCACATTATATGACATGCTCAGAATCAGAAAATCTATACAGAAAGAAAGAAAATCAGTGATTGTTTAGGGCTTGTGGTAGGGTGAAAAATCACTACACATTGGTACCATAATTGTTTCTGAGTGATGTAAATGTTCTAAACTTAGATAGTAGTGATTGTATAACGCTATGAAATACAAAAACCATTGAATTACACATTTTAAGTGAGTGAATTTTACGATATGTAAATTATATCTCACTAAATACGTTAAAAATACTATAGCTACAAACAGCAAAGACCTGTAGTTGAGTGGTTATCTGTCAACGAGCAGTGCTGAAAGGGGATCCATGTGACTTCCTGCGTCTTCTATCTTTAACACTTTATTATTTTCTGACTTATCTGTTGTATTTGGAGACTCTTTTCCTAGTGTTTCCCCAATATAATTATAACATGACCACTTGATTAGAGTTTTTTTTTTTGTTTTTTAACAGTGAGTCATTTGTTACCATCAGCTATAAGATGTCATGCTCATGTGCAACTCACTATAGTTAAAATACTATTTCAGATAAGATTGAATAACGTTCCTATAATCCTCGCACTCTCACTTACTTGTACTGGACTATCTTTTCAAATATGAGAGCTATAGAATATGTTGAGTTACAGGTAGTAAACTTAGAGAAACTTTTTTTTGTATTCCAACACTTCTCCCTCTGCTTTTAGCGTAAAACTCTCTGACGTCTTAGAAGTCTTGGGAATAGTATCTGCTCATCTTTCCAACTCACTGCCTTTATCTTATGGCACAAAGGGTGATTTATCTGAAAGATAACAGTGGGAAAGAAACTTGTGCAATTCAACAACTTCTTAGCTCTCTCTTTTGGACTTGTCTGCCTTGACAGTGTATGATTTTTCTTCTGATCCTTATTTTCGATCTGGTAAACACACCTATGTTAAAATACCTATGCCTTCTATATGCATGGCTGAATATTTCTCCTCTCTATCCCTGCATTGGGGCTCAATGTAATGAAGTAAATATTTCTAATTTACCTTTTCAGGTACCTATCTAATTTTCAGACTCCTTTATGGGTGAGCTGGTCTAAAGACTAGGATTCAGGTGGGAGTAAAGTTGAGAAATTTTTTTAAATCCAGTATTTATTCTCTTAGTTTTTTTTTAAAAAAATCAGTAATAAATCTTAAATGTGATTCTTGCTTTGATTTTCAGATTGTTACAAATGGAAAGTATAAAGAAGGATGTTATTTATTATCCTCTTAAATAGGAGCATGTCAGAAATAGCCCAAAGCCTTTCTGACATGCTGCTCCTATTTAAGAGCATAATAAATAACATCCCATGTTGTTGTGACATACATGACAGATGACCTTCTGATATACATGACAGTTAAATAGTTTGGTTGTTAATCTGTTATGATAGTTTGGAAGGTCATCTGTGATGCATGTCACACAACCAAAACGGCACAACTGGCTTCAACCAGTTGTCCACACTTGAAAAGAGTAAGGGAACACCAAAATCACACCAGGTAAAAAATCACACCCCAAAATACAGCTTGCATGGGCCATAAGGGAAATATAATGCTTCTGAAGCCCATATTTCACAGCAAAATCATGCAGAGTGTCATTCAAACAGCATGGGTACTGCCTTTGTACAAAATGAGGTGTTTACTAGTTCCAGATGGAAGCAGGCTGACATGCTGCTTTTGTGTCCATCCTCACTCCTGTGTCCCTGCTCTCCAAGGATAGGCATCCACCTGTCAGCATTATTTAACTAGAGTTCTGCCCAGAGGCAGGAAGCTGGGCAACACAGCCAGACTTATGTAATATTCCCAGAGTGTACTTCCACTCTGTTTATTTCAGTGATAGCACCATAAGAGAAGAAGAGAAGGTGAAATGGGGGGCAGCTAGTTTCTTATTTCCCATGCTCTTAATATTCCATGCTTGAATTGTTCACCTGTCCTATTCTCTTTTGTCTGAGTGCTGATTTCATTTCACATTCCCAAAGTCAGAGAGAAAAAGGTCTGTTCTATCACCTTTCCCTGGGCACATTCTCTTTTTGCAGACATTGTTATCTTCAGAATTCATCAAAACTATGCATGCATCTCTCCTTTAAATGTCCCTTTGCAACTCTTCATATTGGTGACATTGGTACTCTTACCTCAGACCTATGATTGAAATAAATAGTGCAGAACTGCACTGTGGGCGTATCTTTTTTCCCTCTCTGTGCTGGCTAACTCATTTTATCTTCAAATTTTAAACTGCATGGAGATGAATATTAATGGCCATATTAGTATGTAAAAGTGGCATTGGGATTGATACATGGTAAATGTTCCAACCAGGAAGTGTGGAATTGCCTATCTTTTTGATTAATTCCATGTTATCAATACCTAACTAGAAATTCTTGAGACTTATATCTTTTGCCTTTATTCTGCTGGTACATGATTTCCTCTCATTGAGGCTACCTGGGAGAAAAATGCCTATCAAATGGCAGAATAAACCAATATATGTCACCAATATTAACCTAAACTTCCTCTTTAAATTAGCATATAAGTCATCAACTGTTTCCAGAAATTTGAGAAAAAGCATTAACTATTAACAGAACTATCCATATGAAGAAGCAGAATCAACCTGAAGAAAGTTTAATTCAAATTAATTATTTTATCTATGTGCATATTGTAGCAGTTTATTAAATACTATGATATGATCTAAAAACATATGAGATAATATGAATTATGACTATAATAAATATTTGAGTGGAGTCTTGAATCTGATTATTTAATTGTACATCTGAAAGATAAAAATCAAGGAAATCTCCCAGAATACAGAGCAAGAAAAACAAGTGATAGAAAATATGGAAGAAGTCAATTTAGAAGAATCAATTGAGAAGTTTCAATGGTCTCTAAATGAAGTTTTACAACAAACGAACAGATAAGAGAGAGGGAGAGATATACACATGGAAGAAAATGTTCTCAAGTTAAAGAAAATTCCCTGTCTTTAGACTGAAAAATTATCTCCAGTGTCCAATAGGATCAGCCAATTCAGATCTGTACTTAGGCTTATGTTAAAGAAAGCTTAGTTTTGTAAAAATAATTTTAAGTTTTTAGACAGTGTATGGAAAGCTAGGAAGAGGTTAGTTTGTGTGACCTTATACAAAAAAAAAAAAAAAAAAAAAAAAAAAAAGAAAGAAGGGAAGGAAGGAAGGAAGAAACAAGAAAGAAAAGAAAAAAGAAAATGAAAGAAAAGGAAGAAAGGAAGAAAAGAAAGGAAAGAGAAAGAAAGAAAAAGAGAAAGAAAGAAAAAAGGAAGGAAGGGAGGGAGGGAAGAAAGAAAGAAAGGAAGGAAAAAATAAGAAAACTTGAATGACTTAAAGTTTAAAATTTTGTGTGCTAGATAGTAGTTCACTGTCATCAAAATGCAAAATAATTTAGAACCTGAACTTCAAGATCTAGTTAAAATGAGGACATTTTAAAAGGTCAGCAGATCAGAATGTTAGCTTTCTTGTGTATTTCTAAAAAAGACAAATTACTTAAGTATATACCACAGCAATTTAAAAAAATCTCAAAAAGAGCACAATCATATCACATGTTGATTGACATGAAGCAGAAAACAATTAGAAAAAACTTAAAAATTACAGAAAGGCAGAAAAATATTTTAAAGAAGACAGTATACCCATTATATAAATATAAAATTGAGAGCCAAAAAATTTTCAATTGTGTGATGAAGGTATATGTATCTATAAAAAGAAAATCTCTCACACTCAAGTAAGTATTGCTTACTACTAAATTCAGACTCTTCTTTAAGGCAGGGCATTTGTATCTATTATCTTCGCATCCTAAATACCTGAACATTTAGTACATACAAATGCCTCTTTTCCATTTCTCAGTTCAGTTTTCCCAAACCTTCTTTCCCATGTTTATTCTCCTAAGTGCACCAGCGCATCTGGCCCAGAAAACTGAGAATGAGAGTCAACTTGAGTCCTTTAATAGTTTAATAGCTGCCAGAGAATAGCTAAACACTGTATCTCCACCTGCTGAATGAATCTTCAATTTGTTGAGACTTTGATCCGCACTGTCCTAGATTGGACACTAAATACGGTTACAAGAGCATCTTAACTAGTCTCCCTTCTTGAGGGTTCTGTTCCTTCAATTAAATTTATTATTTATAAGAAAATATTCTATCTTGGATAGTATGACATTTTTTTATGTCATCTTATTGCAGAAATCACTGTTTTTCTTGCAGTAGCCGTTCCAATTTTCTTCTACAGCAATACAACTCAAATTCTTACCTGGCTATGTGACTGCATAAAACAAACATTACCTTTCTAATTTCTTTCCCAAATAGATGTAGTTATGTTCTACCTAAAATAATGTGGATAAAGGTGGTTTGTGAAACTTCCAGGAAATATATATAAATGGCAGGGAATATCCTCCTTTATTCCTTTCTGAAAGGCTAGAAGGGTGATACTATCTTATCATTGGAATGGACAAGATAAAATGTAAATCATATGGAGAAGATGTTGAATTTAGGTCTCTAATGACAATGAAATTTTTGTTACCAGCTATAGACTGCCTGTGTGTGTGTGTATGTGTGTGTGTGTGCATATGTGTGTGTCTGTAGAAGAAATGCACTACTATGTATACCACAGTAATTGTGTCATGCAATTTAATCATGCATATCTCTATAAACACTTGTAATCCTGTAGTTCTGTGATGCAAATATTTAAGACAATCTAAAAGACCTACTGAATAATATCCAGACTCCTTCAGTGACCACAAGGAATTCATAATTTGTCTTAAATCTGTCTTTTAAACATCATATACTACTAATTCTTGTATTCTTGCCACTGCAACCATTCACCATTTCTTCTTTTTTTCATCAACCATGAAGTTTTTCTATTCTTTCTATAATCTTATTCTCTGACTAGTTTCTTCTAAGTCTTTGGTTTTCCTGTCATTCTCAAGTCAGTATTCAATGGGTAAGTTGAGTAAATATAACATAGCTTTTCTCACTTAAACTTGTTTTTTTTTTCTTTTTTTTGTAGGCATTCCAACAGTGGATATAGTTAATCAGTAAGCTATTTGGAAATTTAATGGTAGGCAGATTAAAAAAAAAGCTGAGATAAGGAGATACAGAGATCAAAATGCACACACAGACATGCATATACATGAGGGTATCTAAAATATAAATGTATTACGCGCTTCATACTAATTGTCTCTAGACCTGGGAAAACCAGCTACTGTGTACTTTTTGTGACCTTTCTTCTTTCATATGCATATACACAATCATTGACTTCTATTTTATAAGTGTTCTTTTATTCAATGTTTCAATACTAACTTCCTGTTACAATTGAGTCCAAATTCAAAATTTGATGAATACATCCCAATTACATCCAATTTGGAAGCGGTGTGCAATTTATTTTAAAGATCTATCACTTTGATTCGCACTCATTTGCACCACCATTGTACTCCTTCCCATTTGCCGGAGCAGTGATTGTCAGCACTCAGGAATCTGTCAGTCAGCTTAAGGGTGCCCATCTCAATCAGAGGGGAAAAATGACAAAAGGAAGCATTATAACTTGTTAAATGATATTATAGACACTGCCATGCTCTAATCTGTAATTGAAAATAATTTCAAAATCACACAAAGAATGGCCTCCTGTGAATTTTCGAACACCTTCCAATTCAGATCCAGTTTTAAGACATTTAATGATTACATTATGCAGCCAATTCATCCAGCCAGAAAAGCTGCCTCTCTCCATTCTCAGAGCTGGAGCAGATACATTAGAGACAAAGCAGAGCCCTCATGAAAGAAGAAAAATGGTGACTCATTAAGCTCTATTTGGGAGTCTGAATTTGGGGAGAATGTAGCTGCTGTAGACTCATGTCCACCACACAAAGCCATCACAACCACCTGTTGTTGGTGTCACAGAGCAAGAACAGCCACCTGTGTGCCCGACTACCTTTTCACCTCTCAACTTGTTTTTGCCAGGTGAACTTGAAATATCCATGAAGCACCACGAAGTTTGCATTATGCCTGCAAAAGCTATTGAGGATTGGATATAGACAAAAGCCTTTCACTGTCTCTGGCTGACAATCACATTAGTTTTAACAATGCGATGTTACAGGGTGGGGTATAAGCTGGGAACAGAAAGCAGCAAGACAATTGCAGTAGTCATTTTGAGAGTTAGAATATCTTGGGTGGTTTAGTCTTCCTCCAAAAATTTCAATCTTACTTTCCTTCTCAAAATGATTAGTGGTCTCACTGGGACCCACTCCAGTCACTTAAATAGAGTTTTCCTTTATGTTATATTATTTGAGCAAATACTATACATCAAGCGCTGTGCTACATGTCTGCAATATACGGTTTCTGTACTACACAACCTAACATTTGGGATGAAGGGAAGAATAGAGTGAGGCTGGAGCAAATAAATGTTTATGCTTGAAATTAAAAACCACCCATGATACAGGCAATGAAAAAAAATAGCTAAAATACAAACATGGTATGCCTGCAGGTAATAAAATAGAAAAGGAGAAAAGAAGAGGACTTTGGTGAAACCTCTTACAGAGTATACATAGGAAAAAATATCTGGATTGACGGAGACAGCATTCTGGATAATTACAGAGGAAATTTCTTACATTACTAAACCTCATGAATCAACTAAAGCCTAACAAAAGTAAACATTTTTCAGTTCACAGTAATGCCACATTTGAAATAAATTGGCAGTAAGCTTTGGGAAGCAACAATTAGTTCACCACAATTTCATAATTTTTGAAGAATATGAGAAAATAGAATCTCCAGAGTTTTCCAGCTATAGCTATCCACCAGGTAAGATGCTACATGAAGACAGGGGCTTTGCTTTGCCTTTTGCACCATTGTATCTTGAGGACCTAAAACACTACGGGACATATATGAGAGACTTGACTGCGAGTGACTAAATGACTGACTGAATAAATAAAAGAATGTGGAAAGCCTTCATATAGAAACAACTATAGTAAGGTACTAAAGCAACCAAATGCATTTCCTTAATATATGAAAAGAATGGTAAAATAACTATTTCTACCTCTATTGTCTGGCAGCAAACTCAAATACTAAATCCCATTCAAATATACTTACGGTAAGTATAGCTTTCCACATAGTACTTCTGTAATTAAATGCCCAAGCCTAAAGTTTGAACAGATGGGCACAGGTTTAAATAAATAATGTCAACAACAAAACAAAAAATCTTTATTGATGGGGAGTTTACTGAGATTTCTTCAGGATTAAACAGCTTATTCCAGAGTATATTATTAATGGCAAGGCTAAAATGAGAACTCAGAAGCACTGAATCCTTGGATTTTGGTGGACCATTGTAGAAAGTGTATGGGCTTTAAACTCAGCTTCATCTGGGATTGAATGATGACTGTTCCATAAACTGGTAGGATGCAGTTAAGCAGAGCCTTTTGCTGGATTACTTAGCTTTGACTTGCAGCTCTTCTATTTACTAGCTGCATGGCTATAGGAAGATTTGTAATTTTCCAGAGCCCTATTTTTTCATCTATATAATGAATATAATTTTTAAAACTTCATTGAAGTTGCTGTGAAGATGAAATAAGTTAATGTAACTAAAGTGTTTCGTATAGTATCTGACACATACTTAGTGCTCAGTAAATAACTAGAAATAATGTTTTACTTTTCAAATTGTTTGATAACTCAATGAAATAACCAACTTAGACCACATATCTCAGTGCCTAGAACATACAATACTACACAGACCTTATATTTGGTGAAGATAATTACTTTAAAGTAAATAATGGATGGGAAATCTTCAGTAGAAAGGGATCTATGAAATAAAGAGTAAAAAATAAAAAAGCGAACATGGGTTTTATAATAAGCATAGTTATAGATTATAAAAAGTAAAGGGAGGAAGGAAGGAAGGAAGGAGAGAGGGAGGGAGGGAAGGAAAGAAGGAAAGGAGGAAGGAAGGAAGGCAGGCAGGAAAGAAAGGACAGAGGGAGAGAAGAGGAGAGGAATGATAGAAAGGAGGGGAAAGGAAGACTAGGTGGTCCATTTTTTAGAGTGGATCCTTTTATTCCATATGTCTATAATAGCTCTAAATAAATTTTCCTGAACAGGAAGTCTGTGCAGTATAGTGTATTTTCAGTATAGTCTTTGTAAATGGCCCCAAATAAAGTCATCTTAACACTGAAGTTTATTGATGATATAAGCCTATGAATTTTTCAATTATTAAATATTGATAATACCAATAGAGGGTAAAACTAAACATTCTGTCATTCATAACTTAAGAGTTTATTTAAAACTTTGTGATAAATTTTCCCAAGTTGCTTGATTTGCAGTGAAGAGGAGACACACACTTTTGATGAGGCATAGAAGTATCATTGGAAAGCAACAGGTGTGTGTATGTGTTAGTGGTGTGTGTATGTATCAGTGGTGTGTGTATGTGTTAGTGGTGTGTGTATGTGTTAGTTGTGTGTGTATGTGTATGTGTGGTTGAAAGAACAGGAATGGCAGCAGGATGTTGTGATGGCATGTGGATATTAAAAAACAATTGGCAAATGCTCAATATAATGAGTTTAATTTAAATTGGTAGTAAAAAGAGAAAGTGGTCTTCTCAAAATTAGTAGGTAAGACATAAATACTAGAAATGTATCTTTGAGTAATTTTTTCAAGGATGAGTAGGATCTCACACTATCATTATCAACAAAAGCCTGGAAATAAGTCAATGTAAAAAAGAATTTTGGGGAATTTGGTAATTCTTTTCAAAAATAGTCTTGCAAAGTATTCTAACATATGTGCTATGTAACCTTATACCCACAAAATGCTCAACAAACAAAGAGTTGCTTGTTCAAATGCATTAGAATCACCACATTCTATATCTTCTTTTGGAGATTCGTATTTGAAATTAGTCTATTAAAGGCTTTAAGAAGCCTTATGGGAAAGTAATAGGTCTAATCCATCATTTCTAAACTTACTTGACCATATAATATGTTTGAGGAATATCTATAGCAATCTATAGAAAATTGTTCTAGGCACTCCACTGAGTTCTATTATCCCTGTCTTAAAATACCAGCAAGAAAAATTACTCTGAGAATATGGAGGGAATTATCCCTAACTTATTTTACATGGCCAGAATCATCCTGATACCAAATCCAAGCAAGCACACAACAACAAAGAAATAAAACTACACACCTACATCCCTGATAAACATAGACACAAGAATCCTCAACAAAATACTAGTGAACTGAATTCAATAGCACAACAAAAAGACAGTACATCATGGTCAAGCAGGGATGCAAGGATGTTTTATTGCAGGGATGCAAGGATGTTTCATACACAAATCAATAACTGTGATTCACCACATAAACAGAACTATAAACAAAATCATACGATCATTTCAGTAGACGAGGAAAAAAAATTTGATAAAATTCAGCATCAATTGGTGAGAAAAATACTTAACAAATTAGGCATCAAAGGAACATAATAAAAATAATGAAAGCCATATAAGACTAACCCAGCCGACATCATACTGCATGAGGAAAAGTTGAAAGCATTGCCCGAAGACTGGGAACAAGACAAAGATGGCCACTTTCACTACTCCTTTTCAACATAATACTGGAAGTCCCAGCAAGAGGAATCAGGCAAGAGAAAGAAATAAAAGGCATTCAAATAGGGAAACAGGAAGTCAAATTATCAATTTTTGCTGATGATATGATCTTATACCTGCAAAACTCTAAGGACTCCTCCAAAAGACTCCTAGATTTCATAAACAAATTATGTAAGGTTTCAGTATACAAAATTAACATCCAAAATTTAGTAGCATATCTAGATAGCAATAACTATCAAGCTGAGAACCAAATCAGTAAGTCACTCCCTTTAATAATAGTTACCAGTAAACAAAAATAAAATGTAGGATGAAAGATCTCTACAGAGAAAAACTACCAAACACGGACACAAGTAATTTTAGATGACACAAGCAAATGGAAAAACAGCTCATGCTCATGTATTGGAAGAATCAATATTATGAAAATTACCATCCTCTCCAAAGCAATCTATGGATTCAACACAATTTCTATCAAAATGCCTACATCGTTTTTTCACAGAATTAGAAAAAATAGTTCTAAAATTCATATGGAGCCAAAAGAGAGTCTGAATAGCCAAAGCAATCCTAAGCAGAAAGAACCAAGCTGAAGGCATCACGTTATATTATTTCAAACTGTACTACTAGATTATAGTAACTAAAACAGCATGGTATAATATAAAATAGACACATAGATCAATGGAACAGAACAGACAATCCAGAAATCAAGTCGCCTACCTACAGGCAACCAATCTTCAACAAAGTCAACAAAAACATAACCTTGGGAAAAGAAACTCTGTTTAATAAATGGCGCTGGGAAATTTGGATAGCCATATCCAGAAAAATGAAACTGGTGACATATCTCTCAGGATATACAAAAATTATCTCAAGATGGATCAATGACTTAGAGGTAAGACCTAAAACTATTAAAATTTTAGAAGAAAACCTAGAGAAGATTCTTCTGGACATAGGGCTGCGCTAAGAATTCATGACTTAGACCCCAAAAGCAAATGCAGCAAAACCAAAACCAGACAAATGGACTTAATTAAACTAAAAAAGCTTCTGCACAGTAAAAGACATAATCAACAGAGTGAACAGGAACCTACGGACTGGGAGAAACTATTTGCAAACTACGCATTTAATAAAGGACTGATATCCAGATTCTACAAGGATTCCAAACAACTAAACAAGAAAAATAAATAAATAACCCCATCAAAAAGTGGCCAAGTATAGGAGAAGACATTTTTAAAGGAAAATGTACAAACGGTGAACAAGAATATAAATACTCAACATTATTAATCATCAGAGAAGTGCAAATTAAAACCACAGTAAGACACTATCTCATACCAATCAGAATTTTTATTACCAAACAGTCAAAAAAAATAACAGACATCGGTGAGGATGCAAAGAAAAGGGAATCCTTATACACTGTTGGTGGGAATATAGATTAGTACAACCTCTGTGGACAACAGTGTGTAGATATCTCAAAGAACTAAAAAATGGAACTACCATTTGATCTATCAATTCCACTACTGGGTGGAATTACCCAAAGGAAAATAAACCATTATATTAAAAAGATACTTGCATTTACATGTTTATCTCAGCACTATCCACAATAGGAAAGATACAGAATCAACCTAAGTGTCCGTCAATGGATGAATGAATACAGAAAATGTATATATATATATACCACATTATACTCTCAGCCATAAAAAAGAATGAAATCATGTCTTCTGTTGAAATGTGGATGGAACTGAAGGCTATTATCCTAAGTGAAACAACTCAAAAACAGATAGTAAAATACCACATGTTCTCACTTATAAGTGGAAGCTAAATAATGTGCACACATAGACATAGAGTGAAATAAAAGATATTCAAAAGTTGGAAAGGTGGGAGAATGGGAGGAGGGTAAAGGATGATAAATTACCTAATGGAAACAATGTACACTATTCAGGTGATGGATACACTAAAAGCCTAGATTTGACCAAGATGCAATATATTCATGTGACAAAACTTCCTGTAACCCCTAAATCTATAAAAAATAAAAACTAAAGTTTTTTTTAAAAAGAAAAATTACTCTGAAAATACTATGCTTGGAAAATAAAGGCAGCCAGTAAATAATTATTGAATATCTACCATGCATCAGGCAGAATGCAAATAATATTACCTGTACTTTTTCATTTAATCTTATAGGATTTTTTTTGTGTTTACATTATTACCATAATTTTACATATTACAAAGTCTTAAAAATATGACTTAACTTGATGAAGATAATAATTGTGTAATATGATTAGAATTTGAATCCAGCTCTTAATGACAAGATATCTTTTGTTTTTATATTATAGAGTACTGATTTATTATTAAAATAAAATAAAAGGGCAAAGAAAGAATATTTTACTGCTACATTCATCAAAACAATCAAAGTAGTTTTTATTATATATCATATTTCTTAATTCCTCCTCTCCTTCTGTAAATAAGTTTTGTTCATTTTAGTTTAAACCACAATGTTTTCAAGTCATAGGCCTGAATGTGTCATGTTTAATTTACCAAATGAATATATGATCATTTACATTTTCATAAATTGTGCTTTTGTTTGATGAGGCATGCATGTTTGAGTTGACTCATAAGAGCTTCAATTTTCTTAAAAGGAAAAGACGCAGCCTCAGTGTCATTACTGAAGAGAAAAAGATGCATATTTTTCAGAAAGGGATTGCCAAATTCCTAGGATCTCTCAACCTTTACTTTGTTACGAATTACGGACTCTGAGGCTGCCTCAGCGAAGGTGAGTTGAGGTGGAGAGTAAAGTGAGATATTTGTATAAGATGTACAAAGACTCAGAGAAAGTTGAAAATCCCACTTCTTTTCTCTGTTTAAAAATTTCTTCCTTCTCCTCATTCTTCTTTAGCATTTTGCTGTGCTCTGTTTGAGACTAATTTCCTTTTTTAAAGAAATAATCATTATTACTTTGAACTAGACTGAATTGTTGTATTAACTCCAAAGAGGGGGTACTGAAATGAAAACTGTGCCACATGCATGATTATTCCATTAGTCCTAGTACAATGTTATTAACAAATGGAAAGTCATAGCGTATTTATGCAAATATATGTGATAAGAGGAAAAGAAGAGGGAATAAAGTATTTGCAGAGCACTGGAAACCTAGGCACAGTCATCTAGATACTGATTCTAATGTATCCTCTGTTTGAGGATGTGGTCTCAGAAGTGTAAACTTGTTTCAAAAATAGAACTGGATGTTTGCAAACATGTTCTTGAACAGAAATGAGATTATTAGGGTAAAATATGCATAAATGGACACTGAAACAGCAAGACATTTGCTATTTTCAAAATTCTAACAGAACCCTAACTGTGCCAAGAATACCATCTCTTGGAGCAATATGCTCTATGGAAAACAGAGGCAAGAGAAAAGCCAGGCCAAGACATACTACACTGCAATACAGATAGATCTTCCTCCTAGTGTATCGCACTTGAAATCACTGCCATTTTTTGTTTGTTTGTTTTTTTTTATTGCCTGACAGAGTTGTTGGGAAAGTAGAAATTGCCTGAAGACCAGAAATGACAAGGCTGTGCAAATTTGCTGCAAGCAGGCATTCCAGTGGATATTTGCACTAAGAGTATTTGCAATTCCTGTCAGACTGAAGTTTGGGCTTAATAGGCAATGCAGTTGGGAAGCTATGTGACTTTGCTCCTGCATTTCTGTAGGCTTCTTTTTTGCTAAATTCTTCATATTTTACTAAATAAGTGATGAATTGAATTAGAGCTCTCCAGAGAAACAGAACCAGTAGGATGTGTATATGGATTAAACATATAAATATACACACAAATATAAATAAATTGAAAGAGAAAATTCCCTTTTAAAATTGTCTGAATCTCTAATTTTCAGGACAGGTCAGCACTGGAAATTCTGGCAGAATCGATGTTGCAGTCTGGAGTCCAAAGGCAGCCTAGAGACAGAATTTCTTCCTCTTCAGTTAGGCAAATCTTGGTATTTTATCTAAAGGACTTCAACTGTTTGGATAAGGCCATCCCACATATGAAGAGTAATCTACTTTTCTCAAATTTTATTTATTTCACTGTATATCTCATCTAAAAAAATACCTTCACAGTAACATCTAGAAGGGTTTTTGACCAAACAACCGAGGATATAGCCTAGCTAGACTGACTTAAAATTAACCAAGAGAAACAACAGCTTAAATGTGTGTGTGTGTGTGTGTGTGTGTGTGTGTGTGTGTGAGTTTAACAAACAGCTTTTCCATTCATGCTGACATTTTTGGCTAGTGTGTGTGTGTGTGTGTGTGTGTATTTGTACATATGTTTGCATGAATGCACCTGTCTAATCTTTTGAAATAGATTATTACTCAATCCCAAACTTGTAAGTCAAACTAAGTATTACAAAAAAGGAAGCTAAAATAATACCAAGAAAATATTTTCTAATACACTTTCAGTGGTTTGTTAGAGGCATCATTTTGATAAAGACCCACAGTTTATTAGACAGTATTCTAATAACCGAATATTAGACTAAAAATGTAATATTCTTTTTCATTTAAAAAAATGTGTTCTGTCTGTCACACATTATTCTTATCTGTAAAACAAAAATAATACAATGTTAGGCACTCAGCCCCACAAAGCAAGGAAATGTAGAAAAATACAGGCACATATGTGTATTGGGAAATAGAGGAGGTCATAGGACAAGTGGCCATATAAGAACACCTGCAGTCTGCAGCTCCCAGCGAGATCAATGCAGAAGGCAGGTTGAATGCAGCCCATGGAAGGCGAGCCAAAGTAGGATGGGGTGTTGCCTGACCCGGGAAGCACAAGGGTTTGGGGAACTCCCTCCCCTAGCCAAAGCAAGCCCTGATGAACTGTGCCATGAGGAAAGGTGCTATCCAGCTCAGATACTATGCTTTTCCCATGGACTTTGAAACCTGCAGACCAGGAGGGACCCTTGGGTGCCTAGACCATCAGGCCCCTGGGTTTCAAGTACAAAACTGAGTGGTTGTTTGGGCAGACACTGAGATAGAGGCAGGAGTTTATTTTTCATACCCCAGTCGTGCCTGGAACACCAGTGAGAGAGAACTGTTCACTCCCCTAGAAAGGGGCAGAAGCCAGGGAGCCAAGTGGTCAAGCTCAGCAGATTCCACCCCCACGGAGCCCAGCAAGCTAAGATCCACTAGCTTGAAATTCTCAATGCCAGGACAGCAGTCTGAAATCGACCTGAGATGCTAGAGCATGGTGTGGGGAGGGGTGTCTGCCGTTACTGAGGCTTGAGTAGGTGGTTTTCCCCTCACAGTGTAAACAAAGCCTCTGGGAAGTTCAAACTGTGTGTAACTCACCACAGTTGGTAAAGCTGTTGTAGCCAGACTGTTTGCCTAGATTCCTCCTCTCTGGGCAGGGCATCTCTGAAAGAAAGGCAGCAGCCTCAGTCAGGGGCTTATAGATAAAACTTCTATCTCCTTGAAACAGAGCACCTGGGGGAAGGGGCAGCTCTGGGTGCAGCTTCAGCAGACTTAAATGTTCCTGCCTGCCAGCTCTGAAGAGAGCAGTGGATTTTCCAGCACAGTACTCAAGCTCTGCTAAGGGACAGACTGCCTCTCAAGTGGGTCCCTGACCCCTGTGCCTCCTGACTGGGAGACATCTCCCAGAAGGGGTTCACAGACATTTCATACAGAAGAGCTCTGGTTGGCATCTGGTGGTTACCCCGCTGGGATGAAGCTTCCAGAGGAAGAAACAGGCAGCAATATTTGCTGTTCTGCTGCCTCTGCTGGTGATACCCAGGCAAACAGGGTCTGGAGTGAACCTCCAGCAAACTCCAGCAGACCTGCAGGAGAGGGGCCTCACTGGTAGAAAGAAAACTAACAAACAGAAAGAAATAGCATCAACATCAACAAAAAGGATGTCCATACAAAAACCCCATGCAAAGATCACCAACATCAAAGACCAAAGGCAGATACATCCACGAAGATGAGGAAAAACCAGCAAGAAAAGGCTGGAAATTCCCAAAACCAGAATGCTTCTTCTCCTCCAAAGTATCATAACCCCTCACCAGCAAGGGAACAAAAAAGATGGAGAATGAATTTAATGAATAGACAGAAGTAGGCTTCAGAAGGTGGGTAATAACAAACTCCTCTGAGCTACAGGAGCATGTTCTAACCTCATGCAAGCAAGCTAAGAACTTTGAAAAAAGGTTAGAAGAATTGCTAAGTAGAATAACCAATTTAGAGAAGAAAATAAATGACCTAATGGAGCAGAATAACACAGCAGGAAAACTTCGTGAAATATACACAAATATCAATAGCCAAATCAATCAAGTGGAAGAAAAGATACCAGAGACTGAAGATCAACTTAATGTAATAAAGCATGAAGACAAGATTAGAGACAGAGTGAAAAGTAATGAACATAGCCTCCAAGAAATAGGGGACTATATGGAAAGACCAAAGTTACATTTGATTGGTGTACCTGAAAGTGATGGGGAGAATAAAACCAAGTTGGAAAACACTCTTCAGGATATTATCCAGGAGAACTTCCCCAACCTAGCAAGATAGGCCAAAATTCAAATTCAGGAAATACAGAGAACACCACAAAGATACTCCTTGAGAAGAGCAACCCCAAGACACATAATCATTAGATTCACCGTGGTTGAAATGAAGGAAAAAATTACAAAGGCAGCCAGAGAGAAGGGTCAGGTTAACCACAAAGGGAAGCCCATCAGACTAATGGTGGATCTCTCTGCAGAAACCCTATTAGCCACAAGAGAGTGGGGGCCAATATTTAACATTCTCAAGGAATTTTGAACCCAGAATTTTGTATCCAGCCAAACTAAATTTCATAAGTGAAGGAGAAATAAAATCCTTTAAAGACAAGCAAATGCCAAGAGATTTTGTCAACGTCAGGCCTGTCTTACAAGAACTCCTGGAAAAAGCACTAAATATGAAAAGAAAAAAAAAAAAAAACAGTACCAGCCACTGCAAAAACATACCAAATTGTAAAGACCATTGACACTATGGAGAAACTGCATCAACTAATGGGCAAAATAACCAGCTAGCATCATAATGACAGGATCAAATTCACACATAACAATATTAACCTTAAATGTAAATAGGCTAAAACCTCAATTAAAAGATACAAACTGGCAAACTGGATAAAAAATCAAGACCCATCAGTGTGCTGTATTCAGGATACCAATATCATGTGCAAAGACACACATAGGATCAAAATAAAGGGATAGAGGAATGTTTACCAAGCAAATGGAAAGCAAAAAAAAAACCAGGGATTGCAATTCTAGCCTCTGATAAAACAGACTCTAAACCAACAAAGATAAAAGGAGACAAAGAAGGGCATTACATAATGGTAAAGGGATCAATGCAACAAGAAGAGTTAACTATCCTAAATATATATGCACCCAATACAGGAGGACCCAGATTCATAAAGTAAGTTCTTAGAGACCTATAAAGAGACTTAGACTCCCATACAATTATAGTGGAAGACTTTAACACCCCACTGTCGATATTAGACAGACCAACAAGAAAGAAAATTAACAAGGATATTCAGGACTTAACTTAGCTCTGAACCAAGCAGACCTAATAGACATCTACAGAACTTTCTATCTGAAATCAAAAGAATATAAATTCTTCTCAGCATCAATCATCCTTATTCTAAAATTGACCACATAACTGGAAGTAAAACACTCCTCAGCAAATACAAAGGAATGGAAATTATAACAAACAGTGTCTCAGACTACAGTGCAATCAAAGTAGAACTCAGGATTAAGAAACTCAAAACTGCACAATTACATGGAAACTGAATAATGCAATACTGAATGACTACTGGGTAAATAACAAAATTAAGGCATGAAGTTATTTGAAACTGATGAGAATAAAGATACAATGTAGTAGAATCTCTGGGACACACCTAAAGCAATGTTTAGGGGAAAATTTACAGCAGTAAATGCCCACAGGAGAGAGCAGGAAAGATCTAAAATCTACACAATAACATCACAATTAAAAGAACCAGAGAAGCAAGAGCAAACAAATTCAAAAGCTAGCAGGAGACAATAAATAACTAAGATCAAAACAGAACTGAAAGAGACAGAGGCATGAAAAGCCCTTTAAAAAAAATCAATGAATCCAGGAGCTGGTTTTTTGAAAAGATTAACAAAATAGATAGCCTGCTAGCCAGAATAATAAAGAAGAAAAGAGAGAAGAATCAAATAGACACAATAAAAATGATAAATGTGATATCACTACTGATCCCATGGAAATAAAAACTACCATCAGAGAATACTATAAACAACTCTACAGAAATTAATTAGAAAATCTAAAAGTAATGGACAAATTCCTGGACACATACACACTCCCAAGGCTAATTTAGGAAAACGTCAAATCCCTGAATAGACCAATAACAAGTTCTGAAATTGAGGCAGTAATTAATAGCCTACCAACCAAAAAAAGTTCAGGACCAGACCGATTCACAGCTGAATTCTACCAGAGGTACAAAGAGGAGCTGGTACTATTCCTTCTGAAACTATTCCAAACAATAGAAAAAGAAGAAATCTTCTCTAAGTCATTTTATGAGGCCAGCATCATCCTGATACCAAAACTTGGCAGACACAACAAGAAAATTTCAGGCCAATATCCCTGATGAACACTGATGTGAAAATCTTCAATAAAATACTGGTAAACAGAATCCAGCAGCAAATCAAAAAGCTTATCCACCACTATCAAGTTGGCTTCATCCCTGGGATGCAAGGCTGGTTCAACATACACAAATCAATAAACATAATCCATCAAATAAACAGAACCAATGACAAAAACCACATGATTATCTCAATAGATGCAGAAAAGGCCTTCGAATTCAACACCCCTTCCTGCTAGAAACTCTCAACAAACTAGGTATTGATGGAACATATCTCAAAATAATAAGAGCTATTTATGACAAACCCACAGCCAATATCATACTGAATGGGCAAAAACTGGAAGCATTCCCTTTGAAAACTGGTACAAGACAAAGATGCCCTCTCTTACTACTCCTATTCAACATAGTGTTGGAAGTTCTGGTCAGGCAATCAGGCAAGAGAAAGACACAAAGCGTATTCAAATAAGAAGAAAGGAAGTCAAATTATCTCAGTTTGCAGATGACATGATTGTATAGTTAGAAAACCCCATCATCTTAGCCCAAAATCTCCTAAGCTGATCAGCAGCTTAAGCAGCCTCAGGATACAAAAATCAGTGCACAAAGAAGGTCATTGGTAGCTTGATAGGGATAGCGTTGAATATGTAAACTACTTTGGGCAGTATGGCCATTTTCACGATATTGATTCTTCCTAGCCATGAACATGGAATATTTCTCCATCTGTTTGTGTCCTCTCTTATTTCATTGAGCAGAGGTTTGTAGTTCTCCTTGAAGAGGTCCTTTACGTTCCTTGTTAGTTGTATTCCTAGGTATTTGATTCTCTTTGTAGCAATTGTGAATGG